>JAODFZ020001243.1:0-14467 GCA_027574845.2 Deinopsis erosa
AAAAATGTGCACAAAAAACACCTAGTAACCTAAACATATTTAATTAATTTCCAATCAATTTATGAAAGACAAAGCAAATATTTTTTATTTATTCATAATTTTGGCAGTTTAAAAAAAAACACCTGAACATATTTAATTAATTTTTTTCATGCAAACAATAGCAATAAATTCCACTATTTTTTCTCAACCTATCATAAACAAGACAAAAAATTTTGAATATATAATATTAATAGCAACATGCTTAAAAAAATCGATGAATATATTAGAAAAATGCATCGCAACAGATTGGAAAAAGTTGTCAAGTGATGCTAAA
Source organism: Deinopsis erosa (assembly GCA_027574845.2). Classification (NCBI taxonomy): domain Eukaryota; kingdom Metazoa; phylum Arthropoda; class Insecta; order Coleoptera; family Staphylinidae; genus Deinopsis; species Deinopsis erosa. The sequence goes on from JAODFZ020001243.1 coordinate 314, forward strand.
CAATAATTACGTAACAAATGACCATCTTTATAATAAACTTTTTTTTTCTCCATGTTGTTGTTTTGTATTAAGAAGTTATTATAAAAAGAGAGTTTTTTTTATTATTAATCAGCGGTGAATAGCAGCCTTGTCTGATCATTCTTTCGGCTCAAAATTTTTCAATTAAAAAAAATCTAACCCTTGTCTGTGGCATTTTGTAATCGAACAAGGTCAACAGTTTTTATCTATCATTTCGAATTCATTAATCGTCCAATATAATTTCATTTAAAAAAATTATAAACAAAAATTTCGTTCCACATTTATTCATTCATTTGTTATTTGTCAACTTTTCAAAAATTTATGTATATTTATATTATTTTAAATAAATTAAACACACTGTATATTAATTTTTTTGTAGGTCGCTTCAAAGGTACTAAATAAAAAACTGCCCCAAGTCCAGTTTAGACAAAACAAAAGAAATAAAAAAAATATAAAGAACCGGGTACTGCATCCGTATGAGAAAGATTTTTTCTCCATGACATTGTTTTGCTTTATTAAATATGTAAATTCTCATAAGTTAGTTCTAAAGGGTTCATTCCCATACGGATTTTCGAAAAAAAAAAGAAGAAATTTTTTTTTAAATATTTTCCTCCTCATATTCGAAAAAAAATGGCAGGTAGAAGTAGGTAATCGAGTCGTATAAAAAAAATATTTTTTGGCAGCAAGAGGGTGAAATGTTTAAGGGTTGTTTGCTCCACCTTTAGAATAATCAACATCCAATAGCTCAAGAGTGACCCAAAACCTTTGCGATAAAATATCCGGTAAATGTGTACACCTCCAAACAACGAGCTTTAGGCAAAAAAAAACAACAAATGAATAGATTTTTTTTGTAAGGGGGGTTGCCATTTTAACATTGCATAAAATTATTGCGTAGTAATATCGTATAATGTCTTTGGATATAGGAACGGAAAAGGAAGTTGCGTTTTTGTTCTTTTGCAATTAATATTAAATTTTAACGTTATTCTTTTGTTTTTCTATAATATACAAACATACAAAAAAAATTGTTTTTTGAATTATCGTGCAGCGTATAGAAAATATTTTTATTGAATATTAACAGCAATTTCTGTTCATCGCTTCGTTTTTGTTAATCAGTTAAATAAATTAGTGGTTTCATGTACACATACTCTTTTTTTTTATTATTTAGCCATTGAATATCTATCAAATTTGATAATAAATATCCGTATCATAATAAATGAGATTGTTGAATGATTGAAATTTTGATTAGAAAATTTTGAACATCTAGTTAGAAATGATGAATCATTTACAGGAGAAAAAATGAGAACGCTAACGCAATATTTATGTGTGCAGTTAAAAAAATTATATTGTTTTGAAAGGATAATTAAATTAAACAATAATCAGCTTTAAAGAAGTAGGAAAAAATGAATTTAAAGCGGTAAAAAATTAATGAAATATTCAATAAATGTTCCATACAATCAATATCGAATAAAATGATGATAATGGTTTTGGTTTTTTTCTTGTTGCGTTCAGTTCGTGCTCGTTTTTTCCTACTGTTGTGGATTTGAAAAATTCGTATTGCAAAAAAAATAAGCCACAAATAGTTTTAGTCCATAACGAGTATGCCGGTCGCTGAAAAAGCCATTGGTAAAAACTCACGAGACAGTTTTTCATCGGAGACTGGTTTGACTGATTTCATACCAACCTCCATGCTAAGTTAAGTACATTAACTTACAAAAGTGATTCTATCTTAGCGTATTTAAAAAATTATTTAATAATTATCATCAAAACAATTCCATTTTAATGTTGTTGATATTTACTATTAAATTTATGACTTAGTTTCACTATTATTACATTAATTACTACACATATACAATTATAAAATTATGTCTGTAATAATTGTTATTAATTATCATTTTCCTAATAGAAATTCACAATCACTGTTGTTATTTCATAATATTTGCTATTTGAAAATGCAATATCCCACCAAAAAGCAGACACGGCGATATTCAACTAATTTTTCCTAAACAATTTACTCCCAAAATTACATTTTACAAGAAATTATTTTGTTATACAATTTGCAAAAAAAAATTAACATTTTGCTTGTAATCTTGCAAAAAAAAATTGAAATTTACAATCATTGTTTTTATATTAAATTTCCCAAAAATTTTGCCTCAAAAAATTACAACACTGAATTATACAACACTTTTATATTAATTGTTATAAATTTAGTGTTAATGTCTTCACAATTCACAATCACTCTTTGTTTTTAATAATATGTATTTGTTTTATTTTGTAATATTTAAAATGCAGTATATTAAATTTCACAGGGAATTTGCTACCAACAATTACATCACAGAATTTTAAAATTATGTTTTATAATAATTGTTGTTGATTAACATTTTCTTAATTAATAGAAATTCACAATTAATGCTTTTATTTATTTATTTGCTATTTGAAAATTCATTACGGTGCTATTTCGATAATAAACTAATTTTTCCAAAAAAAAAAAGGCTTTACAAGGCTTTAAATAAAAAACAATATAAATGCAATTGTTTGTAATGCAATAATAATAATGTTGGTTCATTTCGATTACAAGTTAGTTCGGTGTGTGGTTATAAAAAAGAGCAGTTGGTCAGTGAAATTAAAACAGGGGGAAGTAAATATATTTAATGAAATTGATTGAATAAACAATTTTTAATTTAAATCGATTGAAGAGACAATAAAAGTGGACAATAGACTAATAAGAAATGCCATTACGAGTATAACGCAAAAGCACTATGATGAAAAAAATGACAACAAAGACGTCGATGCAAAAAATTCTATATAAAAGTCAATGGAGCTCAGACAACATAAGAAAAGATAATTATTTTAAGTTGAAACTGTTGTAATTTGCGACAATAATTTTGAAATTTATTGCAGACAAACTGCATTTCAGACTATTTAAAGCAACATTTCTGCAATACTGCGGTCTACATCTATGATTAACATAAAAATCCATTTGAAATATGAGAATAATTAAAACAATACATAAAATTTTATTATTGTATTACTCAATGTACTTTTTTTTTCAATCTTCGCTTTTCATATTTTTTACAATGCTTTTTAATGAAATGATTAATAAACTTTATATATGTAATTATTTTTAATTGCACATTGTGAATGATGAATTTAATCAAAAGGAATTTTCTACCGCAAAAATATTTCAAATTAATTATCGCTGTTTAAACTATATTTTCTCATTATAGAAGGTCCAAAAGTACGATATCCTTCATAAACAAAACAAACTTAACCTAACTAATTTTACATAAACATTTGAAATGATTGCGTGAGCTTAATTTGTTTCAATTTATTATTCAATCTTTGAATACAATTCTAAAATATTTTTCATCTGTTTAGAAAGTATTTTGAATAGGAGTAATTATGATGATTAATTTATTATAAAATAATAGTTTTTAGAAAGAAAGAAATGAATTCCGTTACGTTTCGATGCTCATTTATTGACGGCATTTATGTAACGGCGTCAAAATGAATTAATTCAATTTACTCTTATCAGCACGCAATTAATTAATTAATTGAATTAATATTATTAGTACACACAGTACACACAATTTGTCCTTGCTACAATGACATTTATTTAAATAAATTGGCGCGCGCGCGCGTTTAATTTGAAAAAAATGTTTAAATCTACACTTACTCGTATTGTTATGATTTTTGCTCATTATTTTTCTTGGTATTGATGGTGATGTTGTATTTCTAATCATCATTGATGAAGGTGAGGGTGTTATTTTTGGTGATTGTCGTGCACTGCTACAATTAGCAATAATTGGTCCAGCACTGGAAGATCTAACTTCCTCACTATTATTTTCCATTTCACTGACCATTTATTATTTCTCTAATAAATGTCAAACGATTATTTATAAACAAAATTTTCTATTATAAACAAACTAGTTTAGCATGCACGCACTTTTGATTAATAAACCGGATGAAGTAACAATCATTTAAGAAACGAACAGTCTGCGAATCAGTCTTATATGTTGTCTAAGTGAAATAGATTTGAGTTGAGAAGAAATAAATAAAAATTGAAAAAAGGGGTTGTTTGTTTAGTGATTGCAGTAAATGCACTGTCCACGACAAACTGCAGTCTACGTTTTGTTTTATTTTTCTGCTACCCCACTTTGAGGAACGCGCAAGCCCCACTACAACATTTTGAAATAGTGCGAGGAATACTTCTATGGGTCAGCCACCTATTTCTGGTATACAATCCTTTTATAAAATCGTTGAAGGTAATAATCTCATTAAACTACCTTCCCTATGCAAAATCTTCCATCCCCACCAACATTTTATTTTACTTTGAAAATATTTTTTTTATTCGCTTTTTTATTGCGCGTTTTGCTCCGCTTTTAACGCAACGTTTTTCTTTTGTTATTTCATTTTTTATATGCAATTTACTTTCATATTAATTTATTTAAATTTATTATATAAAAAAATATTTAATTAATGACTATTATTATTAACAGAATGCTTAACAATAACAAAATACATAATTTCATATTTTTTAATAATAATTATTAATAATTAAATAATAATAATAAAAATATTATCAATGCATTTACTTAACGAAATTCTATAAAAATTTAAGAACTGATAAAATTTGTAATAAATTCAGTAGTACATACTTGATATTATTTTATAGCAAAATTTTTATGGCTTCATGAATAAATTACCAAATATTTGAATTTCAATCAAAATTTAAACGCTTAATTATACTGTTTTTTTTTTATTATTATTTCAATCAATTTTATTGTTCATCTAGAATTTCGTGAATAATTAAAAATGGAGATTTTTTGCTCGTCTTGTGATTTATAAAAAATAGTGTGTGAATTTTTAACCCGTTCTTAAAGAAGATAGTTTTTTTTGGAGTGGTCGAAAAAAAATCATCTTTTTTTTTTGTTCTTTTCGGATGAGGGTAAAGGCTATTTCTTAATCACCTATTTTGCATAATTTACATATCTTACCTATGGTTACATAATTTATGCGAACTCAAAAAAAAAAAGGAAAAAGGATTTTTTATGATAGAAAATTTGCTTCTTATTATTTAACTAATCTGTTTTGTTTAAATTTGATTTAGATTATTTATACCTCATTCAGCATATTAATTAAGGAACTTTTTAATTATTTAAAGTTATGATTATTTTAGTTTTCTATACTATTCATATCATAAAAATTATTTAAATTTGTAATTACTGCGGTTTATAAATATAAAGTGCTGCCATCCATTGGAGACTAACTCAATTAACAGTTTTAGAGTGTTTATGAGGTTAGGCAACCTTGTATGCGCAATCAATAACTTTTATTGATTTTTCATCACTTTTATCAGGCGATTGTTGAAATGAGTCTGTCACAAAACCCGTATTAAAGCTTATCTAATTAGATATTGATAAAAAATTGTTTTAACTAAAAAAAAAATTGAATTTTAATTGCTATATAAACAAAATCATAAATTACTTTAATTGCTTTCATTATCACCAAAAGAAAATAAAAATAACTATGTACTTGCAACACTTTTATTTATCATGCAATACACATTGATATTATTTAAATAAACTTATATAAAAATATGAAACAGAATATCAACTATAACATTTAAAAAAATTATTTGAATGTACATTGGAGTTCATTTGGTCCGAATTCGTTACATTGATTCGTAGTAATAGCCTACAAATTAAACAGGTACAACATTAGTAATGGAATTTTCCGTAATTAATTGGCAAAGGCTGCCATTCTTTGGACGACCCTCATTTTTAGTCCACTTCAAGAACAATCTAAAACAACGAAACATTTGGCAATAAATTTGGCAATTGTTTAGGAAATTTTGTAACATACTCAGCAACAAATTCCAAAGGAGTCCATGCAGAAAAATCAGCGTTTGCCATCCATTTTCTATTCATTGGTGTATCTAAAGTAATCGGCAAAATAGCAGCAACAAGCGAATTATCAGGCATTCCACTATTATCACTAGCCAACGACTTGACTAGATGATGGACAGCTGCTTTAGCAGCACCATAACCAATCATTCCTAGAAAATGATTTGAATATTTCACTTTGCCGTCGTAGAAATCGGTTATTCCGAAGTTTAGCGAAGGTTTGTAACTTAGCTAACCATCAATATTCAATTCTAATTGGAATAAATATCTAATTGCTAGGGGATTTACCTGGAGTGGGTTCTAAAGCAGCTTTAGCGCCAGTTAAAGCCAACAATCCGTCCTTGTTTAGGTACTTGGAGGCCATTGCAGATGAAATCATGGAACTCCAAACGCTTTGCTTCCACATCAAATCGGAATTTTTGCACAAATCTTTACCGGCATTGCCTCCAGCCCATCCACCAGCGACGCAGATAATAGCATCGAGTTTATTGTTCCCAAGAGCTTGAGAAAGCGTTCCAATTATTGTTGTTTCCTATTAGAATAATATTAATTTCATCATTGCTTTATATTGTAGAAAATTACTTGTGCAAGAAGTTCATCATCCTTGTTAACGACGATGTTCAAATCGGCTTCGGTGTTTTCATTCAAATCAATTGATCCAACCCACTAGTTGCAAGAAAAATCTATTAGGAAAATGTTTTTTTATCTCTTATTAGTACTTACATAATTATGCGATTTGAAATGAGAGACGCATTTTGATCCCAATGCACCTCTTCCGCCATAAATGATTACACGTCCAGAAGCCATTCTTTTGTGATGCGTACGTTTGATTGTCTTAGCGTTGACTGTTACAATTCCAAGTCAGTGTAGATATGTCTTGGTTCACCGGTTACTCTATTTCTCAATGTCTCTCTAAAACACTTTCGAATGACCTTACAGTCGTCTTGTACACATTCTCTGTTACAAAATAATATTTCTGCACGTCAACTAATCAGTTTTGATATTCACCACTAGATGGAGATACGTATATTTATAAAAAATAAATTAAATAGCGCAATTAACATAATTGCAGATGTAATAAGTATTCCTTATTATATGTAATTTTTGAGGATAATGATAAAGCGTTTAACAAAACTAAATGTATTTATTAAATATTTAAAACTGAGTTTGTATCACATATAAAAAAAAGAGGCACATTTGTGATAAAAAATACACTTGAAATGTGATAACTAGATTATAATTATAGTCATGCGGTCGAAGGTCTGGGATTTCCCTCCCAAGCGTCGCGTTCGTTCTGTCTTTGAGTTCTCTTTTGTTCTAAAATGAAATTGAAGGAATAAGAATAATATTTAAAAAATTGTCAATAAGAAAGCAACCTTTTGCTATACGCAAAGCTTCTCTTTCGCGTTCTTGCACTTCTCGACTGATAACGTTTTTCGCTCCCAAGGCAGTCGTTATCATTCGCCTAGCAGTATGCATACTAGTTTGTGGACGCTTCATCGCCGGCCTCAAATCAGATTTAGCTGCAACTTGAATTGCTATTGCACCAGCCATTGTCATAGGACGCGCTTTAATAATGTCATGACGTAAACCCAAAGCTTTTTGCGCTAGAAATATAAATAAATGTAATGAAACGCATTAAATTAAATGAAGAATTACCTTGTGGTCCTGTTCCTAATATTAATAACGCATGCGTTTCATCGCACCATTTAATGTACATAGATTCCTTATTAACTTCACTATAAATTTGCATGATATCTTGAGATTTGAATGTGGATGGAAAATCATACACTTCAATAACATGTTCTAGTTCTTGCATTTTAGGATTTTTTATTTGTTGTACTTCTTCAGATTCATCATCAGCGTCTTCATCATATTCCGACTAAAATAATATAAGCAATTATTTTCATAGTCTAATACAGTGTGTCCCAATAATTATTTTCATTATTTATATCGCAAATGTAATTAAAAACATATTTAATTCAAAATAAAAACAATGGAAATCTATTTTCACGTAAAATACAAGAAATCTGTTTAAAAAATGCAAGTATTAAGAAAAAACGCAAACAATGCACTTCTATTGTTTTAACGTTCTAACAAATGCAACAAACATATTGTTTGTTGATAAATCTAGATTTTGGTAATTAATTTAGTTGTTTTGTTGTTTATTATTTTAATTACAGTCAATTAATGGTTTATCTAATATCACAGACTAAATAGAAGCAAACAATTGCTTCAATCATGAAACATTTGAATTCATTGCTTGAAAATTACATGTCCTTATCATTGTGCACAATTATTGATTTAATTTACTTATTTAGTTGACTAAATTTTAAGTAATTAATTAATTAACAAACAAATTTGTAAAAAGTTGTTTGAAATGAGTTTTAGTGGACATTCCATTTTAATTAAGTTTTATTGGAACACACTGCATAATTCAATAAAAAATTACTTCATTATAATCATCCTCCGGTTCATCCTCCAAATACAAATCCTCCCAATTCGAAACTTGTGCAAGTTTGACAGGACTCTTTTTATTCGATTTATTTGAAGTGTTTTTATTAACGTTTATTTGCAAAACATCATTTTTAGCCTGAACATGTTTGATTAACGGTCTAGATTTACGATTTATATTAACAATAGCACGTTGCATTTCCTCTTTCTCTTTATCTACCTCTAATTCATCTTTATCTGGACCAGTGCGCAATTCATTTAGCATTATCACTAAATTTTCATTCTCTTTGTCATTCGAACAATTATTTGATGATTTATCATTGAGATCATTTCCTAATTCATTGCTTGTCCCATCTGCTCTAATCTCATCATCAATTTTCTTCTTTGTTTCCTTCAAACGAATTGATTTTATTAAAATATTAATCAATTATTAACAACTTACATCTTTTATGTCATCATTTGTTGGCTCCTTTTGAATTTCATTTGTTTTCTGACTGTGCTGTCTAGTAAAGAAACAATAATTAGAATGCGCAAAATTTCGCATATTTTTTTATTTACAATTTATTCCTTTGTGCTGGTGGCACATAAAGTCTTTGAGCTGGACGTGGTTTTCGTTTAATATTAAAACAAACCGATGATTTATTCATTATAAATTGATAAATAAACACTTTTAATGCACTTGATTGTCCCAAAACGATTGAATTATAAATCTGCGTTTAAACAACGATGCAACACTGCACTCAAGCCAAGAACATTGAAAGTAAATGCTTTTAAAATGAAAGTAAAATTCAAAGTTTACATAACTATGAAATCACAAAACACTTTCTCTTCAGTTGTATATGTAATCATTCCTTCCTCGATTCCTCCTATTACATATGTAAAGGCGTAAATAGTAATGCACTTGATATTAAATTGTCTTTCATTTAATTTGTTTATTTCAAGGAGGAATGTGTTGTAAAATTGTGTGGTTATGTTCAAGTGAAAATGCAATCACAATTAATTATCGAATTCAATATGAATTTGTAGATGGAATTTAAGACGCGTTTGTAAATCGTTTGCACATCTATTTTATAATAATATATTAATTACTGTTGTGATATGAGTCAGCCATTTTTTAAACGATTTTGGCGCATGAACAGTTTCATTTCATTTTATTCTTTTCAATATGTATATGAAATTAAATGATTAATTATGCATTATAGATGCGCAATATTATTATTGAATTTTATTCAATTATATGAGATTGGTTAGGAAATATGAACATTTTTGAAAGGGGCCTCCTGGTGGTGTGGCCACTAAATGCCTGTCTCTTACGAAAAGCAAAAAAAAAATCTCTTTACGTTAATTTTGAAGAAATAATTGGTGGTATTTTATTGATTAGTAATTAACAGCTATTCAAATATTTATAGAAAAAGCATAAAAACATCAAATTCCGGTTGATGAATTTGAGCAAGAAATAATTGAAAAATTCATTTATGGAATATTTATTTTTCGTGTTTTGTTTGAAATTTGAAACAATTTTATCAAATATCTTGAAACTTAAAAATAGAAAACATTTTGTCTATCATTTCAACGTCAATCAATCTATTTTTAACCTTCGCGTGGGCGTTTAAAAAGAACAAACACAGTAGTTGTTTAAAAAACATTTATTTCTTATACTTGCGTCAAATGAATATTTTTTTCAATGCTTTTTACACATCTTGTTATGTACATAGTTCATATAAAGTAAATGATTATGCACAGACAGATTTACAATAATAAAAAGTTATTAAATAAAGTTTTTGAATAACATAAAATGAATGAAACATCAATTGTGTTTAGAAAAATAGGTGCCTTAAATTACATTCTATTTTATCAACAATTTATTCATTCCTGATAAAACCACAAAACGTTTTTTTTTTACAAACACAAAATTCACATTTTTTTACACGTTCATATAAAAATTTGTACTGCTTTACATCCCCTTGTCAAATTTGCAAGCTTAATTAATTGAAATCTTATTATACAATATTCTCTCTCTCTCTCTTTCTCTATTGAAAAAAATATAACAATTGCAAGTTGAATGAATATTATACACAGTAAATATTTTTTTCTTTAAATGATTGTTTATATTGATAGAAAAGGAAATCACATTAACTTTTTATCACATCAGTTAAGTCATTGTGTTATTAAAGTACCATCAATTATTAATTATTGCAATTCTATAAAATATAATTAAATACAAATTGTGTAAATATATATATATCATAAAGAGAAACAAATTAAGTGAGTCAATTGACTGAAAAATATACATTTTAAAAGGGCAAATTAAAGTAATTAATAAAACTAATTATTTTTTGCAAAAAAAAAGTTATGCAAAAAATATTAATTGTGTAAAAAAGAAATTAAATATTCACAGATTGTATATAAAAAAATTCAATAAATAAATTAGCAGAAAATTAAAAATGGTTAGAGTATTTGCCCTCTTTAAATATATGAAATAAATAATTTAATTTCGTTTTAGCAAAATTTGGGTTCATTAATAATACTTCTCAGATAATTTTATTTTTCCTATTAATTAAAAAAATTGTATTGTATATTTTATCTATGTACAGGAAAAACGTTGATTATTCAGGAATTGGAACAATTTTTTTAATTAAAACATTCTATATTAAACGTAAAAATTACCAACAAACATGCTTGTTACTTTTAAATAATTACAGTGGAACCTCGATAATTCGAACATCTAAAAATTTATCAATAGTTATTGCTTTTATTTATCGAAAATTTGCACAATTAATAAATCAACAAGAAAAGTCAATTGATTAATTATGCGTGTGCACCATTACGTTGATTGAAAGAATGACTAATAAATATTGAACACATTGTGTTTTCTTGTAGTTTCGATCACAACCTGAACTGTATTTCTTGATTAAATTATAACAAATATTACATTCTATTAAACTCTTATTTCAATTAGAGTGTCATCCAATTATCAAGATAATCAACGTTGAACTGCATTCGCATTATCTACGGTGCTGCTTAATAACAACAATGTATTTCAGCAATATATACATACATATGTATAAGAGAATACTGTATTATATAAGCGAAAATGAATCAGTTTCTTCAGCTATACTATTGGTGATAAATAGTTCTTACTAATTATTTATATATCTTACATGAATCTGTAGTTTATAGGAAAAGATGTTCGTTTGAGATAAGAGGATTTGTTTCTTCTTGATTTAGTTTTATAAATCAATTCTAGGACGATACTGTAATGTTAAAGGTGGATTTTGAAATCGCCATCTCGTCACGTATACAAACTTCAATGTATGGTCCTTTCCTAATAATTCATCATTGCACAATATATCAACCTAAAACAGATTCGTTAGTATTTCTTATTAGATTTAATCATGAGGTGAATAATTTGCACATTTCCAACAATAATGAAGCATCATTATTATAAAATGTTTTATTTTGAGTTCAAATATTTGAATGAGTAATCTTGAAGAAATATTTCTAGCAAATTATTAATCAACATTGAAATTCTTTAACCATTTCTAAATTAATGTTTAAACTTTAAGTTTACTTTAAGAATTATTTTGTCATCCATTAATCAGCAATCAATATTTTCTTTTTCTGCAAATTTAAATGATATCAATATAATTATCCTATAGTAATAATTATTCATTTCAACGTGTTCTATTCAAAGATAATATAAATAAACATGAACGCGCAAATTGTTCAACTCACACACACCGCATGATCAGTAATTACATCTCTATATTTCTCCATTCCATTTAATACTTTCTTAGCAACAAATTTCTTTAAATGTAATATTGTTGCTTGAGCCGAACATCGAATAAATCGTCTTTTAAGCGTTTTCAGGTTACTACATATACATTCCAGACAAACATTCACTTGTTCATCCTGTCGATGGTAATCAGATTCAGCATGTACATTCGTTACTGATTTTTCCTCCTCTAATTCGGCCGGATTTAATAAAATGTCTTTCGGACATGGTAAACCTCGCATACGATAAAATTCTCTTTCTCTATTTATTTCATCTGCAAATAGACAACATTATAGTTCCTTCTACTTACATCTGGTGCTATCACATACTTTTCAATAATTCTGGTACTACTTTGTAGACAATGTCTTGCATTGTCCTGTCGAAACTTATATATTGTAAGGGATGTGATTGGTGTATGACAATATTGCATGTTGGGCACGTGTTGTTTTCCTCTAAATGTTTCACTAAACAGCTTTTGCAGACTGGAATTTGTATAAATTTATAGATATTCACTTATTTATGAAAGTGTTACACTTACAAGTGTGCAGACATTCTGTAACTGTTGTTGCATCAATTAAATAACCTCTACATATCTTACACGTTATATGATTGTTTAATGTCTTCAGTTTTATTCTTCTTTCCATTATCATAATTCAGAATATAGCATAATTTTATCAAAATTTAAATGTCATCAATCTATTAACCCAAACAAAAACTAAGTTTACAAAATAATCGGCCATATTCGGGTCACAACATCAAAAATGACTTTTGACAGCACTCATTAATAAATTATTATTTATTTTAATGTTTACTTTAATTCATAGTTATGCAATATATTAATATTTTCTTAAATTTGAAGCTTGATTAATTAATTAAACGCGCGTTAATAAATTAGTAAATATACCTAAGAATTGGAGTTCTACGCGGAACTTCAGTTATTCGATAATAGATGGAGCTAATATATAAAATAAAAATTTATTTAAATATGTACTGTAACAAGTTGTGGAAACTTGTTATCTTTGGCGATTTTTGGTTTATTTGCTTCTTTCTCTTATTCTAATTTATTGCCGTCAATACTTGGTTCATCCAAAATTTCATTCTCTAATGGATAGTCAATTAATGGTTTATTCATTTTCTATGTAGTTTTTCTTTGTAGAGTTGATTATACTAAATGTGGTCAAAAGCAGATTAATAATATTAATCAAGTATATAGCATTATATTGCATTAATTGCACACTTGATATGCTTAACTACACATGATGTACATTAACATAAACACATAAAACTTTTCATCTTAGATATATAAATCGTTTCCATAAATATGTTCAGTTACGTGATGGTTATGACGCACATGCTATGCATTAAACTAGGCTCAGAAACTATTATAATTAAACTTCTTAAGAGAAATTTCCTAGTGTCTGTTTCTGCTATATAGGCAACGAATTGTACACAAAGCTTGTTTATTTGATTGCCTAGTATACAAGATTAATAAGGTCTCCACCTATTATCCCTTGGCCGAAGCATAACCCATGTTTCGCTCCGAAAATTATAGTAAACTGCATACCTAGATTTGCTTCTAGAATGAAAAAATCAATAATTCCGGGCATGCGCAGTACAAGTTAAAAATTATAGGAAACTGCATACCCAGATTCGCTTCAAGAATAAAAAATCAATAATTACTGTCATGCGCTGTACGATACAACTGATATATTCTTACATTCTCTATGTTCTTACATTGATTGATTTGGATTGATTCATAGCGAAGCTTGATTCAACATCTGTAAAGAAACCAGCAATTCGAGCAGAATGAACGAAGTTTTCTCATTTTAGCATCTCGAGTTTTTTCACAAAAAATTTCAATTTTGAACACTTTTTCTCTAAAAATATGCTCTTGATGTAGAAGGCGAATATTCTAGAGGAAGAGTGCAGATTATGACGCCAAAACACTTTTTAGCAAGTAAACAAAACCACTTTAAATAAGTAAAATAATGTGATATTAAAACA
>JAODFZ020001267.1:0-11445 GCA_027574845.2 Deinopsis erosa
GTTTTTGTCAATGTTAATTAAAGCGTATTAACTGAATTATTCGTTAATTTCAATAACTGTTAAAGTATTATAAAACAAATTAAAGATATATGGGTTGAAAGTCAAACTTAGCAAAAACCATGTCACTTTTACCCCACTTCACCTTATATTAAAAAATTATACAATAAATTAAACTAGAAATTGAGTCTAAATATAACAATATAGCAAAAATATAAACAAACATATCTAATAGTCATTTAAAACTCTTATTTTATTCTTTGATAACCAACGTTGCGGAGCTGGCTGCTCATCAGACTGTTCAAAACTTGCTTGATAATTTATAATCTGTAGTGCAAATTCTTATATTCAAACTGTATATTCGAGGCCGCATGCGGCCTAGGTGACATTTTAAGGCCGCCTCCGTGATTTTGAAACTGTACGAGTACGTAATCTGTACGTCATCTGTATAATAATAATATAATGCAATAAATGGATAAAAATATATCTTGAATTTCTTTCAGTGCTTCTTTTCAATTTATTTTAGGAAAGTTTGAATGTATGTACAATAATAATTATTAAAGTAACCATCATTAAGAGTAGCGAAAATTGGTCACCTTAAGCGGGTGGTGGACTGTAATAGAGGGTCACATTAGCAGGTTTTACTGTTTGTTTCAAAAACCCTCTTTTATGTAGGTTAGCCGCTTGAGCAGGTTTTAACAATAAAATAAATACTTATAGTACAACTTATCTACCTAAAAAGATAGGGAGCTAATGGGAATCGAACCCATAAACAGCCAAACGCCTACAACTGATTGCCCAGCTATACCATACATGAGAAAAATCAGTTTAATGAAATATAAATTAGCAATTAATTTATTTATTTTTTTATCTAACCATACACCCAATTGGGTAAATTGGATTCGATTATATATATATTTTTTTATCTTCTCTAGTACTTGATACTTTTTCATTATTTCAACTCTATATTGTTTGTTCTGTCGAAAAGTATGTGGTTGCAAAGCAAATAAAACAACAGCGAATTTAAACTACGCTAGTTCCAAAATAACGAAAGTGATATTGTCTGGTTGGTTGTTGGTAATATATACTATCCTAATTTACAATTTTTTGGCAGGCTTAAACAAATAAACAATAATAAACAATTGTTGCCAGAAATGATTGCTTCTATATCTGACATGTTAAAATTGTATGATATCGTAAAACAGCACTAATTGCAAAACCGAAAAACTCATTTATTCATCGAGAAGTGTCAATTTCAATTAATTTAAAACGAAATATGTCATGCTAGATAAGTACATTAATTCTACAATTATTCTGTATTGAGTAAATAACTTTTTTAAAGCAGCTTTCATTTTTATTCAAGTTGTTTTACAAAAGGAATAGAGCATTCTGAGCGTAAAATTGATATTAGAGAAAAGGTTGGTGCTGTATCAGAAGTTTAGATTACAAGGTTTGTTGAAATTGTACAATAGTATGTATATGGGTAAGGTATGGAACGTTATCTTTTAGTGAAAACCTTGTCAAGGATGAAAATGTAACCGTATTTAACTTAATAGTGCATTTATCAAATGAACAATGTAAATTATTTTCGTTTCGATTTTATATCATTTTTCCTCCCACATGTGAATCTTCACATTAAAAACAGTTTTAGAATTGCTAATAAACCGTCTGCTACACAATGTTGCATAAAACATATATTATACAACCTTTTCGTCCTTTTACCTAAGCGTCTTCAATTCTTTTATTAAATGTATTTTCTGGTTGAATCAAATTAAACATTTAATAGGTTTTTTAATCCTTGCTGTTCGATTAAGAATCGCACAAAAAAGGATTTGAATGTAAATCGCTTAACAAACTACACGTTTTTCTCTCTCTAAAAGCTTAGTTAAATGTTTTAATAGAATTTTGTTGAAGCGTATGTTTGAAGAGCTGGTCCAGTTAGCGAGGCGCGCGCGTTCCCTAAATCTCTGACGTCATAGCGTCGTGTATCGACGTCATTGAGGTAGGTCTAAATATTACCCCTTATATAGTAGAAAAATGCTGGCACAGAATCCTGTATTCTGCACAGATGTGTACCATAATAGCTATTACATTTTTCCATATCTTACTGTTCTTCATATAACAGAAAAATCCTTTCTTTTTATACAACTTTTTCATTCCTAGAGTGAATTGAAATTAATTTTACTAGAGGAAATCGCTCGCTTAAATTTATAATTAAAAAAAGAAATGGAATAATAGCAACTTTTATGTTCTAATTGATTGAAGCAATCAAATTTAGTTGACAGAAGCGAACAGAATTAATTTGCATTAATTTACTTACTTACTTTATACAAGAAAAAAGTGTTACAAATGCAATAATTTTACTAACAATAGCTTTTAAGAAGAAACGTTCAAGTGCGGATGGGGAATGACACTTAATATAATTATAGAAAAGTAAAATATTGTTAACGAAAATGTTCAACATCATAAATGATTCAGAAAAGTAAATGAGCAATAAAACGGATTATTTATGTTTTATTTATTAGAAAAGTAGTGATGTTGACCTAGCTTTCAACAGTTGATGCTCATCACTGTCTGTCTGTTCAATATTTCCAGAATGAGAATCTATTTTCGCTGCTGATTTACGAACTCCTTAAAAGGACTCAAATTTCAGTAAATGTTTCTTAATCATATATAAAACCCTTCATGCTGAAAGGTCTTGAAATTTGAACTTCATTACTTTAATCGTAAATCCATGTTAAGATATTAATGTATCTTATAATTTTCAATTAGATTGAAACATTTTTCCATTTCAAAACTTATAACATCCATTAAATTTTGCATTAAAAAATAAAAAAATTGTTTTATTAAAAAAAAAAGAAAGAAAAAAACTGCGTGCTTGAAAGTAATCAAAATTCCAATTCTATTATGGCGTTTTTCATTTACAACAATAAATTGTTAAAGTTCGTATTCAATTTGGAATATAAACATCTAAATTTAAATTATGATAATTATAGAAACGGATGCGTATTACAGTAAAACACCTGCCCGATGTATTCGAAGCATTTTTTCTTATTTGGAAATTTATTTGTACGAGTGAGCGAGAGTGTGTGCGTTTACATACAATGAGTTTTTGTATTTCCTTTCTTTGTTGATTTATTGTAGAATATTATTTTTTCTGTTCTTTTGCTATCTAGAAAGTATAAATGATAATGGAATTGATCTAAATTGTTTTCAATCAAGATGAAAAAATTGAATGTGCTTTATATGAAATTACATTGTTGCTAGACATGCATATTCATCATAATATTAAACAATTTATTTATTATATTGTAGATAGTGTTTCTTTCTAATAGGTTTGAGTTGATTGTTCAGTAAGTTAAGGTATATGCATATATGTAGTAGGTATATAAAGAATAATTGATAGTGAGCGTTAATCCGTAATTAGGCGCGGCGATGTGGTGTATGTGTGTGTGCAACGTACGTCGAGACGATGGATGGACCGACGCATGCCCGGCGCCGGGAGTAGCAGCGTCCTATGTACGTACAGTGTGCGGTCGAGCAGCGCGGCGTTATCATGTCTTGCGAGCTCCGTAAAGACACAAACAGCGCCGCAGAGGACGACGACGAGACGCCGGCCCGCACATGGGCTAAAGTGGCGAGACCCTCCTTTGATATTCTAAACTAGCTAGTGCAAGATATTAACCGATAATAATATAAAAATAAAATAAAGCATTAATAAAACAAATATATAATATATTATATATTAAATATATAATTAAATTTAAAGAGAAAAATAATAATGTTTAGTTTGATTTGGTACTTTCTGTTTTACATTTATATCGCCGACACACGGGCTGCTTCGGGTTAAACGGGTACTGTACATAACTAGTGTGAATTAGGGACCAAAACACGTGTATAAAAGAAGAAAATTAATGTTTTACATAAAATATATATTATAAGCGCATCTCTATTTACCTCTAGCAAGCAAATATGGCTTTGACGAATTATACTGCTCATGCTGCACTCGCCGTGGAGGACATTCTAGAAGTATTTGGTACAAATTGTACGAACTGTACGAACGGGACATTCACAACCGCACATTATCCAAGTGGTTACACCTTGCCTCAGATTGTTATTGCATCAATTGTTGTCACAATTATTATGATCGTGGTTGTTGTTGGTAATATGCTGGTCATAATAGCAATCACAACGGAAAAGGCGCTCAAAAATATACAAAATTGGTTTATAGCTTCGCTGGCCGTCGCAGATTTCTTTCTAGGCTTAATTATAATGCCCTTTTCACTTGCAAATGAACTGATGGGTTATTGGATTTTTGGGCCTTGGTGGTGTGACATTCATTCGGCGATGGATGTTCTATTAAGCACAGCAAGCATTATGAACTTGTGTCTGATATCTCTTGATAGATATTGGAGCATCACTCAAGCTGTTGAATATCTGAAAAAGCGGACACCAGTGCGTGCCATTGTTATGATAACTGCGGTGTGGCTTCTTTCTGCATTAATTTGCATACCTCCATTATTAGGATGGAAAGTGGAGCAACCAACAGATGAACAGTACCCAACATGTCAGGTAAATACAAACTCACACACACAATTCAGTTTTGTTTATTCCAAGTCGATGGGAGTTGCCTATATACATCTTGTTTATCTTAGATCGTGATGAAATTCTGGAAGTTGTCCAGAGAAAAAGCAAGTGAAAACGATTTTTTGTCGTTGCACAGCTGTCAAAGCATAATCAAAATATTTTTCCACTTAACGCTTCTATGACTAGTCAAAATAAATGAGAATTTTTAGAAGAAAACATCTGAATATACATTATACATATTTTTGCTCTACATTCATGCATTTTTTAGCACACATTCTCTATACATCTAAACAAAAATGTATATAAATAAAAATGTTGTTTTATCTTCAGTGCAAAAGGATTCAAGTTTTAATTATATAGATCTTTATAAAAGAATATTTTCAGTTCTTCTTTTATTTTCTTAACACAACGAAAAATGCATAAAAATGTAAATAAATTATAACGAAACAAAAAATTCTATCGCAACATAAAATAGCTCTTTAGATCTTATATTTCTTTGTCAATTTGTTTTGTATTCTTTCAAATATTTATTGCTAACTTGAAGATGCTTTTAACCATGTGAATTGCTTAACATTCAAAAGAACATTTTCTATGAAAGATCTTTTTTCATTTAATATATGTACACGTATTTTATCTTTGATTGAAAATACTTGCGACCATATGTAAGCCAAAAAAAAAAATGGATCCTAAATGACAAGCATTAATTAAATAGACTTGTGCCTTATAAAACAATTTGCATTTTATACGAACGTAGCAAATAGTTTCAAAATTTCCCTCATTTTTTCCAAACTTTCAACATAAAAATAACTTTAAACTTACACTAAAAATTACGATTTTGATTATTGTCTAGAGATCGAAATGAACATTTTCCAACTATGTAAATTTTTTGATGTGACAAATCATCCAGTCATTTTCTAATTAGAGAAATAAAAGAAAAGACTCCAATTAATGAGATAATGTGATTTGGGTTTAATGATAGACTTCTAATTACATTACTTGATGCGGTTTTTTCCTCCTCTAATGTGCTTCTTCTATAATTTAATATAAAATAATGACTTAAAAGCATCTTGAAAGTATGTAATAAATAAATCATAATTATACATTAAGGTGACAAAAACTAATTTTGTTTAAAAATAATTTTTCGTATCATCAGACGAAAATTTATTTAATGGAAATTGTTTTGAAAACGCTTCGTAAACAAATGTTGACTTTTATTACATTTTGATCGTTAAAGTGCATTTTTATTAAAATAAGAAGTCAGTTTGTTTATGAACATTAAACATTTCTTTCTGCGTTTTGTAATGGATCATATAGTAAAATTTGCAATTAGTCAAAATGAAAATTATAATGACTTATGTAAAAAGGTTTATAGTCCTGATCGTATTCATGCTACGCTTTTGTTTGCTTGAATATAAATGTGTTAAGCAAGTTTTTTGACGCATCTTTACTAATTACATATAAATTAACTAATAATTTACTTAAAAACATATTTATTGTGCACATCAAACTGCTAATGAATTTTTTTCATTGAAACTTACTGCCAGGAAGTTAGATTTACGAAACAAAACTTTATTATTGGATAGATTACGTTTTAAATCAACATTTAATGCCAATGTTAACATCGAGTTATATTTTATATAACGTTTGTGTGTGTGCAGTTTTGGCTAGAAAAGTTTCTCTACATACATATTTGTAATATGAACTCTTTGATGAAATATTGTTTGCATGTACATACATATATTTCACGATTTTAAATTACATTTTTCTTTAAATCTCTATTGTTTTCATATAGTATATAAATGACAATTTGCTTATAAAAGGTCGTAAAACTGAAATGTAATAAACATATTATTTGATATGTGTTCTAATCTATGTAGAAATCGTGTAATTTTATATAAATGACATGTTTATTTAATATATTACTTTAACAGCAATCAAATCATGTAGATGTTGGCACGAATATTTGGCATAATGAAACAAATTGCTCTTCT
The DNA here is from genome assembly GCA_027574845.2 of Deinopsis erosa. NCBI lineage: Eukaryota > Metazoa > Arthropoda > Insecta > Coleoptera > Staphylinidae > Deinopsis > Deinopsis erosa. Next base: position 6,576 of record JAODFZ020001267.1, read on the forward strand.
TTTATTATTGAATCGCCACGTGACGCTTATAAATTAATGCATAGAAAATTTTCATCTAAAATTAGTACATCTAACAATAGCTGATTCTAGTAGAATTTGTTTTGTTAGCTGATAATTCGATTTTCAATTCACTGGCGAATTCATAATCGCGAAATAGAAATGCACTTGTTTAAAACAATGCGGATTAGTGAGTTTATTTAAATATTTTTCAACTTTGAGAATCATTTATAATAAGTACTGACCTAAATTCTATATAAATAATTGTTTTTTTTTTACGAATGCCTCCTGACAAATACCTGCACTATTTAGATTAATGTCGTTTTGGCGCTTTAATATTCACTAGAGTTTATGGCTTTATAAAAATTTAATCAATAAAATCGCTTACAAAATTTATTATGATATGTAAAGTGAGTTTTAGGTTATGCACAGCAGCAAAAAAATTAATTTAAAATGCTTCTTTCGAAACGTTAATTTATTATTATTAAAGAGATTTCTAAGAAAATATTTAGCGAAAAACCTTTATATATATTTACTTATCTCATCATATATGTAAATAACAACAAAAAAACATTCAAAGCAACATTAATAAAATTGTGCTTTTTGTAATAAAGCATTGATATTAAAACGAAATATCTATAATAAAAAAGTGAATTAAACAAATAACAGAAACGCCATTATTATAATATTAGTCATTTCTGTCTAATATTCACTAAATAGCGTAGATTTTTGTGATAACATTTGTGATATGTTTCATTCTTTTTGTTTCTCGTAAAGCGTAATTTGTGTGTTTGTGCGCCTCTGTGTGTGTGTTGGAAATTTGCATGGAAACGTTTTTGGAAATTGATGATTTATGTCTGCCTCCTGTGGGTCATTGAAATGAACATTTTGCAGAGTTTAATATATATATGATAATATTTAGTCCACAGGAGACATGTAAATAGTGACGTTATAAATGTACTAATATCAAAAACGAATTTATCATATCAATAAATATATTCTCTGATAGTGAGAATGCACAAAATATGGTGAAAATGTCATTTTTTTTAGGCACCAGTTTAGTCCAGTGCGTATTCTAGCATTCTGCTGATGAGGTTCTGGTAATCAGATAGTTGTGGGTTCAATTCCCACAAGGACTGCCCATTTTTTCACTAATAAACTAATAAATAACAACATATTTTTTATGTGAATTAAATAATTTAAACAAGTTTTGCAGCAAAACAAGAAACTAATTAATAAATTTCTTTTTATTTAAAAAAAACTATCAATTCAGTTACATTTAAAACATTAAGTAAAATGTAATTTAAAAATGTAATTTAAATTTTCTCCATTAAATCAAAAATAATAAAACCTTTAAGTAAAATTGTTATCGTTATAGCCGATGGTCGTAGTGACGCTGTATAAAAATTATATTACTTACTTCTAAAAATTTTTTATTACTAATAGTTTACCGAGTTTGGCTATAATTAGTACATAATCGCTACTGTTTAAGTTTCCGAATAAAGAAAATATAATTTTTTGTGGCATTGAGAAAAAGCGTCAATTTCATCGTTATGATATTAATAAAATAGAATTAGCATATTTATTCAGATGCATTCAGCCATTCATAAATTAGATTTAAAAGGCGTCCTGAAAATGTCCTCCCGATTAATCCCCTAAATTATTCTATTATCTTTGTGCTGCGCTTGTTATCAGTGTTATTATATTTTTAAGCAGTCGCATAGTACTAATTTAATTATAACATTTAAGACATTATCAAAACGCAAATATTTTATTAAAGCACAGTCTCAAGAAGATAAAAACTTTTTTAGGTTTATTTAATTGTTTAGTACAAGTTTTAACCAAACACAATGGAGAGCAAAAATGTTCACTGGTTTTGTGTAGACAGGTGTAATAATGTTCTTTTAGATAATACTACTTTATATTCATCTGACATTCAATCATTCCCGTACACAAAAAATATCAATTTTTTTCTCGTCTTTCTCTGACACATAGACCGTGTCTCGCACACACACCCAATCTGAACAAAAAGTATTAATTTCCAACTGGTGTATAGGAAGCAAAAAATCTTTTTTTTTTTTTTTTCATAATCAATTAAACTTTGAGGAGTGGTCTTTTATTTGGTTTCTATATTTCTGAAGCAAACTTGTTTGTCGATGTTAAACTTGATTGTTTTGTAAACACTTTTAGAATAATAAATAAAAGGAGAAATTATTTACGAAATTTATTACAGAAAATAAATTGCATTTTAAGAGAAGAAGAATTAATTGGATTTTATGAAAATTACGAGGCCGACAAGTTAATTTTATAAATCGATTAGAATTTCTGCTATAAATTCACTAATTCATAACTAGACTAATTGTAAGATAATTATAATAATAATAAAAATTGTTTCATATTCAAAAGATCCATATAAATACATCTGATGGATGTTAATTACTAGCGCATATATGAGTTTCATACAAAAAGAAATGATGAGACAAAATAGTAATTATTACTCAACAGGCGCCAAGCATTATTTTTAGAATCAGCAGTTTTTTGTTATTCCTTTTTCCACTTTCTTCTTCTCCATACTTCTCATTTAGTATGCGCAACTCGTAAATCATTTGCCTGAGCTTAACTATAAATTACATTTCTTTCACTCGATTTTTAATTCAAGACATATACAATATATTTGTTTTTCTCTTTGGTAAGAAGAAGTTATCGATAACATGGTGGTTGGTTAGCACCACACACCCAAGAATAAAATAACAAAATATATAAATCAATTTGACGAGTAGATTCAATCGGTACGTTGAAAAATCCTCTTTAATTTGCTGCAACCTAACCTGAGGCAAGACTAGAGCCAAGCTCATAAATTACTTGAGTTAACGCTTTAGTAGGAGAAAGAACTTTTGATGCATTTTCTAGCAAGTGCTCCTTTTCATTTTAGTTTAATTCCTTTTCAAGTTTATTCGCATTTCTAGATAAATCGTTTGAGAAGGAATACGTTAGGTAGTTGCGTTGCTGAAATATGTTTTGGTCATTTACTTTCAACGATAACGTCTTAAAATTCGTACAAAGATGTATGCAGGTGATGAATTATCCATTTAGTAGCATGCATCAGGTGCGAAACGTTTTTTCAGATTTATCTTGTAGGCTGGAGCCTAGGAAGTTGGCATGATTGATGTGAGTCGATACTGGGGATCGATATTTAAGGTTCTTTACTCTTCAAAAATTTCTCGCTATTTCTCTACCTACTTTATTTACTTGCAATTCCTTTAGTTCCTGTTTTGGAATGCGCGCTTGCGCTTATTTTATTAAACTCGAAAGAAACTTGACAACAAAAACAATTACTTTATGGCAGGTTTTAGGGGAGTAACGAAAAGGACAATGTGCGGTAAGCAGTAAAAATTCTATTTCAATTTTCCTTGTGGACAATATTTATCAATCTATTTACTATATTTTTCATATGTTCACATATACATGTGTATTAGGTATATGCAAGTTTTATTCAAGAAATATGTTTGAAAACAAAAGGGGGTTATTGGTTGTAATAAACATCGTCGAATTATTTTATGGGCAAAGTTTTGGCTGGCATTGTGTGGAATAAATTCAGCAAGCTTCAACTGAAGCGAAAATAAAAATAGGGAAGAAGAATGAAGCTGAAACAAAAGGTGGTAAATGTAGCACAAAAAAATGAACTTTTCGCTTTGTATGAAAACGTTAACAGTTTAATGGAATATCGATGAGTGAGAGTAGAGAAAAAAAGGGGTTTGAATTGCTCGACTGCACCGAATTGTTTCTGATTGCTCTCGTCAATGTTGGTTACTCTCTGATATCAATTTTTGGATGAGTGAACTATGGGAGTGTGGTTGCGAGATGATAGAATGTAACTTTGCATTCCTGCGACAGTTAATTACGTTGAAGCGAGCCAGCCCGAGTGTCGCTCATTCCACATCCACCTATAGCTAATGCTGATGTAAGTGGGATTCAAATGTATCCCAGAAAAACCACAGTTAGTTGGGGAAATAAATTCCACTCACTCACTCACTCACTCGTTCACAATGATGTTGTGTGTAAACGTACACAGAAAGATACTCTTTCTCGAAGACCCACTTTTATTTGTGCTAATTAAAATACATGATCTTTACAATGCGAACAATAGGATGGAAAACTATCTTTACGTGACCTAGCAACAAATACACTCTTTGTCTACTTCTCTACTTTTCACAAGTACGCTGAGCACAATATTACATATCTAGCACATATTATAGCTGAATTTTCAAGTAACCAACGCATAAACACAACCTTAAATTTACATGAATATAATAATTGTAAAGTTCTTCAGCCAATTTACATAAAAGCTGCAAGCTTTTGTAATATTCTAAACGCATGTGCGGGCATAACATTTCATTCTAACTTTAATTACATACCTGAGATGCAATTAACAACTTCTTCTTGTACATCGTCGACTCTAACAATAATACTTTACACATACAGAAATGCGGGTTTTAGAAGCGCGTCAATGTTCACATAGAAATCCTTTTAAAATATTATACAAATAATATAAATACATATATGTGGGTTTAATGAATGAAAGCTTAAAATTGTTTTATTTATGCAAACAGCTCTAATAAAAATATGTTTATTTAATTTAATAATGAAATATTCTTTTGTGAAATATAATTGAATTTTTACAAAATAAAAGCAATGTAAACAATACATTTACTTTTTTAATTATATATTCTTAGTATTAATACATAATAAAGTCTATACGTCCGTCAATGTCTGCACTAGCTAGTTAGTGTAGGTGAAGATTTTAGCGGAAATGAAAACTAAACATTAATATGTGCTCTTTGGCTGGGCAATGTATATATTTTAACTAATTAAA
>JAODFZ020001286.1:0-21405 GCA_027574845.2 Deinopsis erosa
AGTTTTACATGCGGCCCTCCATGCATTGTTATATTAATAAAAACTTTTTATATCTTAATTTTTTGTCGTTCCCAACGTAAGTAATAAGTCGTTATTATTATCATTATTATTTCTTTTTTTTTACTGCGGCCCTTTTAGTCTCACTATTTGCGCAAACTGGCCCTCTTCCAAAAAAGTTTGCCCACCGCTGCTCTAGAGCCATTTATTTGAAGCAATTCAATTATTCAGCAACAATTTTTTAAAATTAAGTTAGAATCCAAATTTTTATTGCACATTAAACAATCGATTTTTATATAACAAGTCTAACACTTCCGACTTGTTTAAAAACTAAAACTTAAAAATTATATTGACGTCCGTTTTGTTCGATGCATAACTGAGCAAATGTAATGAGCGCAGTACACGCAGATAAGAAATTTCTGCAAATTTGAATAATTGAATTGTTTCAAATAAATGGCCCTAGAGAGACGGTTTTTCGATCAATCAGCCACCCCTCTATTTTAACAAAAACTTTAAACTCCACTGAAGATTTGATAGTATAAGAATAAAGTGAATACATTTGTACTTTAATTGTTATTCTTAATTAAAATCAGACCACTCATAATTTGTCACCCTTTACTTGTTATTTTAATCATATTTTGATACAATTATATTTTTGAATATCTAAATTAATGGATATAAATTTATGCAAAAGAAGCAGGGTCATCAACTCATGTGATGGATGACCCTGATTTAAAAAAATCGTTAATTTTTTAATTGTTTTCATTATCTTTACAATAATTTTGGCCTACTTATGCCGGTGGGTAGCAGATAAGGAAAAAATTAGCAGTCCGCGACACAAAATAAGTTTAAGAAGCACTATACTAAACAATGCGTTACTATGGCAATTCAGTTATGTATGTCACATGTATGCAACCATTTATACGCATAATCACCTTTTAATTTAATGAATTTGTATAAATGGTTGCCTAAATATAAACTTGACAATGCGACTCTATGACAAACAGACATTCATTTATTTACTGATTGTGAAGAGTAAATGTATGCAACCAATTATACTCATAAATATTAGGTCATTTTGACGTTTTGATTTAATGAATGAATTTAATAATATTAAATTACCTTCAAAACTAGTAGCACCTAACGTATTTTCTGTAGCACCATTCTGATTATCATGTTCATGTAAAGCTATATCGAGTAGATTAGATATACTCGTAGGAGATCCAACACGACTTGCAGTTGTTGCATTAGTATCAAGTAAATCAGCCGAAATCACAGTGTTTTGTTCTAACGGCGCCACCGTATAAGTACCATTCTCCTGATTAGAAGTAACCGATACCGGCGTTAACGTTGTTTCCACATACGTCCTATTCGTATTACCATTCAGTACATTTATATCAAATTGTGGTACAATTTTCGGCGCAATTTGTCGCGTTATTTCCTGCGTTACTAAATTCATTTGTACAATCTGTCGACTTGGATCGGCATTATTTGGAAGCAATGGTAATTTTCTATCCACTACCGGTTTACTGGCTCTCGGTCTACGTCCCTTTCGATTACAATAACGCGGCTTCAATCGCTGAATCGACTAAAATGTCATACAAATTAGGCAACCAATTGTACACGCATGGTAATACTTACATCTAATTGAGCTCTCAATCCATCGTTCGCTACCGATGGATGTCTAAACAATGATGAAGGCGAAAATTGCTTAATTTTCGGTTGAATTGTTATTGGTACAACGTTGGCAGTGTTTGTTACATTATTTTGATGTATAGCAATAATTGTAGATGTAATCTAGAAGAAAATAAATTAAATTTCTATTGATAAAATAGAAAGGAAACTTACATTTTGTACTTCTAATGTGTTTCCTTCTTTTATCACAATTTTTTGAGGTGTTGTTTTATTCTTATTGAAGTTACTCTTACTGGGAGTTCCACATATATGACCACATGGACATTTAACAATATTTTTACGATAATGTAATTTTGCTATCGATAATAAACGTTTTAGAGCAAATGTTAGGTTAGTTGACGTATCAATCGATTTAGCGATATCATTACAATTATCTGTATTATTATTTTCTATATGATTCTCCTTAATTTCTATTCCATTCTCCTCACAGGAGTCTTCCCTTTTAAAACTAAATTTCTCTTCAGTATCCCAACCGTATTCTAATATAACCTTTGATTCAGAACCGTACTAAACAAGAAAATTGGTTATTTTATGAAGTATGTTAAATAATTGTTTAATTACCATTAAATATAGATCGCCAACAGTTAATGTGCCACAGTCAATAATCGTCCAACCCAATTTCAATTTCGCAATGTCATGTTCCCGTTTAATTTGACTCAAAACATCCTCGTCCTTAACCTCAATCTTATCAATCTTATCATCAACCAATTGCTCCTGATTTAACGCTAAAATTGTATTCACCGCCTCATCGACATACTCATCAATCTTATTATGCGTCGCATCGATATCACTAACACAATTCTCATTACTATCAATCGTTGTCGTTGCGGATGATGACGCTGGAGAAGCTTTACAAAATTTCTCCCCATTGCTTTCAGTACGCGGCCTTTTAACACCCTTCTTCGTCGCAATTTTATTCAAATGTTGCTTCAAATGTGGATAGGATTCCAGCCACAATGCCTCGCCGGATTGCTTCACACCAATGCGCTCCTCATACGCTTTCAAGCAGATGCTTTGCGTCGAGGAAAACTCACTGAAATTGATCGTTGGCATCGCAATTGTGGAATCATTCGGGGGACTTAAACGCAACAGCGGCTGGCTTAGTTTCGTAATACTTTCATCAGTCAATTGTTCGGCGGTTTGAAGAAGTTTTTCATGCTATTTTAGAAGAAACAATTAAAAAGGTATTAGAAATGTTGCAATAATTTACCTCAAACACGTCCTGCGTCTTCCATCGTTCCGCTAAATAACTTATTATACAACTAAGTCGCTTCTGCAAATGCACCATTGTTCGAATTCGTGGATTTTGAGACATTTCTTGAACTTTCATCCAAGTCATCATATTTTTCGGACGCAACTCGACGATAATGCGATTCGGTAATTTAATATCATCGTTTTTCTCTGCAAAACAAATCACAAAACATTTGATGGATGTTCTAATTAATTTAATTACCATCAAGTTGATTTAATCGTCGTAACGCTTTACACATCGGTGTTTTAATTCTTATCGTTTTACCTTTAACACGTATTGCAACTGTTCCTCTATAAATTAATTCATTTAATTTCACACAAGTCTTTTCACTCAGTGACACTAACTTTTTCCTCAATTCACCATAATTGATAAGACAATACAATTCCTGCGCAATCTTTTTTACATCTACAATACAGAAATCTCGTTTGCTCCAATTCTATTTAAATTTCAAGAAAACAACAATTAATTACCATCAGAGAATTTCAAATATTTTGATATTTTGTGCCATGTGCGATAATATAAGTGACGTATTTGTTCGCGCGTTTTAATAGCAGTCTCGGGAAGTCCCTTTTTCTTCAACTTATTCATAATATATGAATGTATCGCATCGAAATCCTTTCCATATTCGTTGAGCGCCTCAAAAAAGAAGTTCTTGTCCTCCGGGGACCAGAAGGGACGCGTAAACTTCTTCGTCTCAGGCTTAGTTTCCTCCTTCTTTTCCGGTTCTTTAAGAAAAACTAATTGGCTTTTTGACTTATATAATTTGACGATAAATATACCTTTTTTTTCATTCGCTGGAAGTGCAGCTTGCGCCGAATCCAATTTCATCTTCTTAAAAACTCTAGCACTCGTTCGCAATTGCAAACTTTCCGAACCATTATTGTAGGTTGTCACAGAACCTAGCAAATCCTCAATGGGAATCGAAGGATCGAGTAAAACTTTGTTCTTTGTACTTTCCGCACTATTCATATTCGTTTCACTTGATTTCCAATTCATCACAAATTACATGCATGAAAGTCATTCATTTATTCATCCATTTTCTTAACAAACTCTATAAATTTACACACAATATTATTGCATACATTCAATCAAAATTATTTGCATAATAAAATGTATTAAAAGTTCAACGATCTTTCTTCTAAATCTTATAAAGCACACAAAATTTCAGCTGAATTTAAACGATAATTCAATCTAACCTATAATCAATCAATTCGTTATTATATAGAAAAGCATATTTCGTCTATGCCATTCTCGAATCGGTGATCTAATTGAGGAAAAATCCTTTTCCACTTTCCACTAAGAAAGTCCGGGTGAAATAAATTTTTGCAAATGGCGATTGAAAATGATACAACTCGAAAGATGTTCGATTTTCACTTTAAATTTGCATAAATGCCATTGATTCGCGTCTCATTTGAAAGTAGATTGAATAATGAATAGAATACTATTAGAATTACCTTAATATTCTCATTTATAACTTAGATTAATTGCATAGAATAATTAGTAAACACAAGCATCTTCGCTACAAAATTCACTGACTGTAAGGCTCATATTACCAACCCATAAATGATGAAGAAAAACATTTTTATTAATAAAGTAATTTTTCTAATAAATGCGAACATGCCTAACACATACACCCATTCATTTATCATCAATTGATTGATAATCTTTCCAAATTCGTTGCATATTTAATAAACTAGCTGCATTTGAACGTCGAGAAGTAAAGCGTTCGTAAAAGTTCTTTTGTGCAATTTCGATAAAATTCTATAAAATTATAAATTAAAAGCGTATTATATTATTATATTGAATAAACATATAGCTATTATATGAAATATATTAATTATTGTATAATATTCTTTAATTTTTATAAAAAAATCTTTATTATTCTTGATTACTAGACTGGTTTTTACTACGATTTCGCTTAAATTAGAAGGATTGAATAAGTTTTTTAGTTGAATTTATGCTAATCTTGTTCCTGCTTAATAAATTTAATCAAATATCAAATAATATATCAAGGTTTAGTTGAATAATCAACGAATATTAATGAAATGAATTAAAGTATGCATGCTATAGAAGCGCATGTAAAAGTTTAAAATTGTTATTACCAACCTAAGAAAAATGAACGTTTATAGCAAATTTATCGAATTTGCTTATTATTTAAATGATATTAATATGTTTTTAGGTTGAATTAGTGATAGCTCGTGTGGTTATTAAATATATTTACGTAATTGTGAAGATTGTACATTTTCCTCCCACTATTTTCAGCTAAATTCACATTTCGAAAGTGACAGATCGCGCTGCGTGTGACAGATTTGACAATTTCGTTATTGCTAGTCTTGCAACCTGCAACAAAAACAAATCATTTCCAAAAAAACTTAAATATTAATTCGATTTGAACAAATGTTAAAAAATGTTTAATCGTTCGCTCTCATGGTTCATTCTCGTATTTACGCTGCTAGAATTTGTTGTTCGGACGCAATTAACATCATATGACAATAGTCATGGTAAGCAACAAAATTTTATTTATCAATAAAGTTTTATTATTATTTACGAAATATGAATCCGTTTGATATTTCCTATGTATTTCAGGATTCATAACAAATAATCATGACAGGTATTTGGCGGAGGAATTATCAACGTTACAAAAAGTAAGCGTTATTTTCATATCGTACGTAATATCATCATCCTATCATTTTCATTCAATGCAAATTAAGAATTAACAATGACATAATCTAGATATTCCAAATTCCTTAATACGAAACAATTTCCATCAATATTCATCAAATTACGATAATGAATTATGCATATTACACTCTAATTACCTTATTTACTTAATCCTACTTATTTTTTCGTTTATGTTACAGGAACTTGCTTCTGATATTAGGTAAACCACATTAACAAACAATCCGAAATAAATAAATATAAACCGCAATAGATAATGAGTATGCAACACAACATGCATGCATTCAAATTTGCCTAAATTGGTTTATGTTTGCAATTCAGCATTTTTCATTTAATATTTTTCTATTATAGCTAGTTAATATTGTTTCTTTTTTAGAAGTGCAACGATAAATAAATTGAGTATGAAAATGCAATTACGATTTGAGCCAGAATTTTTAGATTTTAAGCAAAGGTATTTCAATAACAACAATTTGTAACATATAAACAAAAATAAATTGCGTTGTAGGCCTCTAGGTGTGCCGCATTTAGAGAAGGTCACATTATTTAACATCGATAGAAACCAAAGCATTGATATGACTTCTATTTCTGGCAATACGGTCCATTTTCATAGTTCATTTTTCGAGAAGAAGGTACTTTTTGGAAAGCGCATCAATAAAGATACTAATCAAATATTCTTCTTTGTAGAAAATACCGCCACTAGGAAATACTTCATTCAATGTTGTATTTTTAGGAAGAGAAGAAGGCGCCGTAGAAAGTAATTTATTTATTCACACAACTGAAGGACATTTTAAATATCACGTAATTAATATTTAAATGAATGCCTCGTTTTATCGCCAGTTTCTAATCAAATTGATGCTATCTTTTTTATAGGTGAAAGGAGCGAGTATTTATAGTCCTTATCGGCTAAGACCAATTGTGGGTGTTAAATTACCTTTGAATGCATCATTCTCGCCTCTCATACATCTCTATAATCCACACTTGGAGCCCATACAGGTTTAAACACTCTAAAATATTCCAATTAAATTATTAATCGTTTCGTTTCAGATTGTTGAGATTTATTGTAGCGGTGGCGATTTTCACTTGGAATTGCCAACGGGCGAATTGGAAGGGCCTAAGGATATGTGGGAGATATTACCCTTGCAAACAAAAGCGGTGATTAAAGTTCGATTCTTCGCGAAATCTGAACAGAATCACACTGCTTACATACGGTATGAAAACTGATTAAGTTTTGTTTTTTATGTTTACTTGCAACGTTTTGTTTTGCAGAATAAAATTAAATAATACTGAAGATATTCTTGTTGTGCCATTAGAAGTGGAAGTATCATCGAATGCTTTGCTTTTTACACCTCAGGGTTACATAGATTTTGGTGTTGGCGGCTCATTGGATCACTTGAAAGAGATGGCGTTGACTTTAATTAATCCTACGAAAAAATCAATTAAAATACAATCAATAACATCAAGCTCAAAAGCAATTACGATCGATTATAATAATTTGAAGATTCATGGAGTGAATGATGAACCAGAAACAAGTGAAGTCGCTAAATTAAAATTGAATTGTACGTTTCTAATAACGCCGGACGCAATAAATAATTTCTTTTAATGATTTTAGGGAAAATTGCATTTGAAAATAGAGAAACATCGGGAAGCATTCTGATTAAATATAAAAATCATAAGCATTTTACAGAGATACCTTATTTTATAACAGTAATTGAAGGCGGCATCACATTCAATTCATCAATGACGCGTTACTTCATCACCAGTAAAAAATCGGATAAAACTTCTAATCGAAAGATGATTATTAGAAACGATTTTCTAATTCCAATTATGTTAATAAATGTTTCGTTACCCGAAGAAGCACAAAAGTTTTTCCATGTAAGTGTCGATTAAAATTCCACAATTAAAATTTTCTAACAATGAAGACAGATTATTATAGAATTTAACGGATGTGTTTCCTCTTAAATCATTTGCAGATATCAGATTTTGTTCCTATTGTTTTAAAACAAAAAGAAGAGAAAGTTATCTTTGTCTTGAAGCTAAATACTGGAATTGCATTAGCTGATTTAAACATAAATACGCACATTTTATTAAACACGAACATTTCAAGCTTTGAATTTCCTCTCGTTAGCTACAATGGCAAATTTGAATTGGTATAGCATAATGCGAATTGCAAATTGCGCAAATATTAATATATTTTGTTGCAGAAATTACCTTATAAGAGTAAGGACAACTCATTGGATCTCGGATTGCTAAGTTTAGAAAGTAAAAAGGATACATATATTTTGCTCATAAATAAGAATCCAGTTGTTATTAATATAAAAAGTTTATTTACGTCAGTAGTGCATAGTAGTATAGAAATTGTCGGATGTGGAAAAGGATGCTATCAACACGCTCTACTGCAAGAGTCTTATAAAAATATGACGAAATGCGTAATTAGATTTAAATTATATGATAAAATTATTTCTTATGTTTTCTGTTTAGGTTAATATTAAGCCGGGAGAGTATGCGGTACTACGTTTAACAATAAAAAATTGTGTAAAACTTGAAGCACAAATGTGGGGAGATATTACAATCAATACGCAATACGAACAATTAGCAATTCCATTGCATTTTAAAGCAGCCCCAGGGAAACTAGAAATCGGACCGGATCGTTTAGTTTTCGACCAATGTTTTCCGGTAAATTTCCTTAATAATATTACTTAATACTATAATGCAGTGGTTCCCAAAGTTGACTGGGGTCTGACCCACCTGACAAAAATTTCCAATCTTGGGGCCCACCTTTTTGCTGTCTTAGAGAAAAGAGGGCATTAATATTGGTATTTATAATTCCTATTTTTTTATTCATGTCTTATACAGGGGCGAATCGCCTATTAGGGGCCACTCAATATTCGCTCGCGACCCACTGGTGGGTCGCGACCCATAGTTTGGGAAATACTGCTATAATGATTTATTTTTTATTTAGGGTAAAATTTGCTCGCATCCATTACGCGTACATTCAACATTCAATGATCCCATGGTTGTGGAAGATATTTTAAGCATTCCGCCTGATAATCGTATAACCAGTAAACATTCTGGTCATATTATGGCTAGAGCAACGAAAATAATTGGTCATCTTTATCTGGATCCGAATGTTGAATGCCAGAATGAATGCTATTTGGGTTTACAGGAAGAGAATCGAGGTATTTATCCTAAAATGAATCGATTTTCGATTATAACATTTCTTTTTTCATAGCAAATTGGTTGAAAACGTTAATGTTAACGAAATCGACAAGCGATTTTGATTTAAATCTAGTCAATGTCCTTTATAATAGATATTTGAATCAAACATCGAATGGTTTAACAAAGTGGCAAAATTTAACAATGCGTTTAGATACGTCGGAAGTGAAAGGTCACCTATTCAAAACGCGCGTTAAAATGAGCTGGCCTAGTTTGCTTGTTGATCAAACATTCGAGAACAAATCCATTATTTTGTTTCCGCTAACGCAAGTGGGCGATGTTACTTACAAGAATATTACGATAAAGAATCCATCAAGTCACGATCTATTCGTGCAAATTCTAATGGATCAATTCTATCCGAATTTGGATGTGCTTTTTGAAGGTCTACCGCCCGCTTTTATACCGAATTACGCCGAACCGTTACGTATGCCGAAACACGGCTTCTTTTTGGAGAAAATCACAACGAACGCGTACGAACAGTTTCCCATTATGCACGAATCGTCAATGCCAATCTATTTAAAACCGAATGAAAATGCAACATTCCGAATCGGCTTTCGCGCGATTGATTCCATTACGAATTCAGCGTTTGTATTTCTACGCAATAATTTAACGATCGTTGAGGTGCTGCATTTGAATGGTAAGGGAGCGTATCCAAGCTTTAAATTCGGTAATCGTAAGCCGGGCAGTTTGCAGCCGCTCGCCTTTGAATTAACTGAGAAACATTTGAAGGAATGCGATATGGTGGATAAAAATAGAAAGTATACATCGCCTACAATTACCGTCAAACGCTCATTCACCGCACGAAATACTGGTGACGTTCCAGTGTATATAAATGGCTTTTATATAAATTCCATACCTTGCGAAGGCTACGGTTTTAAAGTTTTAAATTGTGAGCCGGTGATACTTGCGCCGAATGGTACAAAGAAAATTGATATTGCATTTTCGCCCGATTTTACTTTAGGCAAAATAACGAGAATGCTAGTTCTCGATACTAGTCTTAATTATCCCGTTAACTATACATTAGTAACAACCGTTCCCTCATATTATCTATCGATATGTTCGAATGTTTTGGCACGTCCCAGCTGGGAGTATCAATTGCATCTGGTCAGCGTCGGTTTGATGCTGCTTCTGTTATTATTCGTTATTGTCGCGCCCGTTTTTGAGTCGGGCCGTATTTTGAATCAAAATATGGTCGTTATATCAAATAATACGCAACATACACTAGATTTGAAGATGATCGGTGAGCAGATACGCGCCGAAATTCATTCGAATAAAAATGATAGCGATACGCCACATAATAAGAAGCTTGATGCGCATTCGAAGCAGGATGAGAGTAAAGTAATGAAGCAGGAGGCGGAAAAATATACGGCTGTTGTGCCAACGACGGGCAAGGGGAATAAGAAGAAAGGGAAGAAGTTGTGTCCGGATCTGATTGAGCAGGAGGCGCGGAAGAAGAGTTGGCTGGAAGCACAAAAATTGAAACATGAAGAGCACAAAGTACACGATAATGATAAGAAACTACCGAAGAAGGCTGCACAACCAAAGAAACTGTTAAATAAATGTAATAACATCGAAGTACCTGTTTTTGAAGAAGAAACTTCATCCACCACCACCGAAAGTAGTAGTAATAATGATGAGAATGAGAAGAATGTGAAGAATAGAAGTTATAAGCAAATCAAAGTGGAACAAGAGCAGGAATGCAACCATAATGCGCATGTTAAATTGGAACGAAAAAAATCGAATCCAAAAGCGAGTAATAATAATACAAAAGCTATTCTAAAAGAAGTTAAATGTGCGGAAAAGGAGGAAGTTCCGAAATTGGTTGTTGAACCGAAAGTAAAAATCGTTAAAAAGGAGAAGAAGGAAAAACCTGTTCTCGTAAAGAAATTATCGATTGAGAAAAGTACAAAAATCACAACGCCAAGTACAAGTCCAACGATTCGCGTTAGTCCGTCGATTCATTTAAATAATCTATGGTGCGAGAATAAGGCGTCGTTCAGTGATGTTGTTGCGCGCACGGAATTAGCGGTGAGCACGCCAACCGTTCGACCAAATCCTCCACCCACAACAACAACAACAACGACTACAATTCCCACTACAAAGCCGACAATGTATGTGGAACCGTATAAGCAACATCATCACACCGAATTGGGTCCGATTGGTAAAGAGATCGGTAATTGGAAGATGAATTGTTTAATGAATACGCAAGACGATCAAAATAATTTCTATGTGGAGGCGCATAATTTGGCGGTGGAAAGTTCAAATGCGTTTTTAGACTTTGGCCCGGCGGAGAATTGGCCGCAAACTAATAATAATAATAACAATAGTACTACTACTACTACTACAAGAACCTCACCTCTCTTAAATATCATTCAGTCAAATAATCGGCAAGCATCACCACAACACAATAATACCGCCATTCCGGATCCGTGGATGTCACAACAAACTACAGCTTCTATATGGGATAATGTACACTATCAGACGCCTATCAATGAAGATGTTACGGCCTCTTCACCAGTGAATCAAACTAGTCGTTTTTTATGGGGTTCCTCTTCGGTTTGGCAGCCGTGGACACCGCCAGAAGTACTTAGAACACCCACACGTACTCCGCCAGGATTTGCACCGCAAAGAAATGAAGAAGAGGTGAGACTGAAAAGCGAAATACTTTAGTATATATTTCTAATTCTAATTCTATTACAGATACAGAGACGTCAGCAGCAGCAACTACTACTACAACAGCAACAGCAGCAGCAACAGCAGCAACAACAGCAACCGCAACAGAACACAAATTATAATCCGTTTGGACTTGCTAATATTTGGACTTCTCAACAACTTAATCCATGGAATTATCCCCAAGAACAATGAATTCAAGTCTAGGGTACAATCTGATTTATGAGGGCCATTTGCACTTACACTTTTGTTTAAAATATAATGGCTTACGTAATATTTTTAAGACTGTCTCATAATACTCTTTTTACCCTAGAAAATTTATTTTCTATGAAAGTTTATTTTTTTGAAACCCGTTTACTTGTGTTTTTTTTTAAGTTGTACCAGAATTTTGAACCAAATAAACCAATCTCCCCAGCATTCAAACAAATTTGTTTTAATTATATGATTTCCTGCTTTGCATAATAATTTTTACAACATAAATATCATAACTTATTAAAAAAGTTACATATAAATTAAATAAATAAATATTTTGCAAAGAAATTTGAATTTTATCAGTTAAGGAAACAAAAACGAAACGAAAGTTTTAAGTGTGTTGCCAACATTACATATTCGTTTTCTTTTCATAAAAATTATGCATATTATGAATTAAAATTAAGGAAATATGTGATTTTCTTTAGAGATAATGACTTCTATAACCTACTGCATTGTTTTATATATGAAATAACTCGAATTAAGTGATAAAAACAAATGAGTTTGAAAAATATTCGCATTTCTTTTGTTTTTCTAGATGGCGCTGTTCTGTCACGTGACTAAAATTCTCAATGTTGATTGGCTATTGAAGAAAAAAGCGCAAAAAAGGTTCCAGACAGCTCCAACGGTCACTCAGCTGTTAGGTTGTTTCACGAAAGTCGTTTCATCCCCCATTATTCGGTCTTTGCACAACCATTTTCTCCATAAATCGTTGCTAGGGATTCGCTAAATTAGTGTTACTTTGACATAACTTTATTTGTTTCTCATATACGAACATTTAATTTGAGCATATAAGTTTTTTATACACGGTTTTTTTCCCCATATATATTAACATGGCTTCGTTTCAAATTCATGAGGACCAAGAAAATATGGGACGTGATTTTAGACATAAAGTGAATGGAGCACCTTTAGGACAACCCAAACGCGCCGTCTTGGGCGCCATAGATAATAAACCCGAAAGAATTTTGATGGGCAAGCAGGTACGTGTTATCACCATTTTTATGAATTCATTCTGAATAAATCTGTTTTATCTGATAGCCCTTGGGTCTCGCAAATTCGATTTTAAACAAGAATGAAAATAATTATAATAAACCAGCGGCGTGCAAACCTCCACCACCTGTAGTTCCGGTTGCACAATTCCAGGCGTTCAAAGTGTACGAAGATTCTCATGAAGAATTGATTAAACGTGGTCTCGAGAAGTACCATAGCAAATGCGTCGATGAAATCTTAAGGAATGCGTATAAAGGCACCGATGATGAGTGCTTAATGACGAAGAAGGAAGCTTTGGAGAGGGCGGGAGTAATTGAGCTTCCAAAACCACGAATCATCGAAGTGTCCTCAGAGTCTCCCATGAGCGTTGAGAAACCAAATTCCCCTGATCTAGAAATTGCTTTACCCTTGGTGTGCAATCGCAATAAGGACCTCTTCTTTGAATTGGAGGAATACCGTGAAGATATCTATGACTATTTGTGCCAACAAGAGGTGAGTATACCTTCTCTTTTAATTAAACGTTATCTACAAGTTGCTATTAATATTTCATAGAAATTGCATCGCTCTAAACCGAATTATATGCGCAAACAACCTGATATTACGCATAATATGCGTACTATTCTTGTTGATTGGTTAGTCGAAGTTGCTGAAGAGTATAAGCTTCAAACTGAAACTTTGTATTTGGCTGTGAATTTCATTGATCGTTTCTTAAGCTACATGTCTGTGGTACGCGCCAAGCTCCAATTAGTGGGAACTGCTGCTATGTTCATTGCAGCGTAAGTTTTTCATCCTAAACGTCCCAAAAGCATTCATTTTAATTATGATTAATCATTTATAGTAAATATGAAGAGATTTATCCTCCAGATGTAAAAGAGTTTGTTTACATAACTGATGATACTTACACCAAGCGTCAAGTGATACGCATGGAAGTTCTCATTTTAAAAGTGCTCGATTTCGACTTATCTATTCCGACTGCGTATACATTCATCACAGCAATAAGTATAGCAAATAAGTTGCCTGATAAAGTGACTTACTTGGCACAATACCTCAGCGAATTGGCGCTGCTTGAAGCTGAACCAACTTTAGAGATCGTTCCGTCCGTTATGGCCGCGTCCACAATTGCAGTTGCTCGTCATGCCTTAGACATGGATGTATGGAGCAGCGATATGGAAAAATCCACCGGCTATTGTTTAGAGGATTTACGCAAATCGGTAGAATTTTTAATGGATTTGCATAAAAGGGCTGAATCCTTGCCGCAGCAAGCTATTCAAGAGAAGTACAAATCTGGAAAATATTTACAAGTTTCTACTATACCACCGAAAGAATCGGTTATTCAATTTGAATAATTTTAATGTTGTTAGACAAGATTTTTTTAATGGGACAGTTTTGTGCCTTATGTGTACATACAAATTTTTCCACCATTCATTCATTCTTTCCCCCAACTAAATTATAATGAAGTTATTTGAAAGTGTACTCATGCATGGAAATTTTGTGTGTACACATTTTATATAACGTTAATATACTTTAGTTCTATTTTCTAGTATAATATTTGTACGTTTTCTTAACTAAATTTTAATACGAATATTTAAAATCATTTTAACATTAATGTTTGTCACAGCATGTGTTTCGTTTTTATTTGTTTTATCAATATATTTGTCGATTGAACAAACAAATTTTTTTTAAGTCTAGAAAAGACTACTATGCTTTATAATGAATCAAAATTGTTAAATATTAACCGTAGTTTGTGTCTGTTTAGTCAAAATAGTAACAGACAAAAGATTGTCCCTCATATGTTTCCGTTTTTAAAATTTTACGACAAATATATTCGATTTTATCCACGACTATTGTACAGTTATTATTTATTTGTAGTTTATATTTGCCATTACGATTAATGACAATACTATATGAAGATTTAAACGCGACATTACGTTGTTGCTTTTCATATATTTAATTTATGTACTAATTTCGGGTGGTCGTTAATCATTCAAAAAATGAACTATTAAACCAATATTTGGTTTTCAATGATTAATAATAATACAAGAAGTGCCTCTTAATGTACACTTTAATTAACATTATAGTAATAAATTATTAAAATGGACATTAAGATTTAATTTTAATTTATTAAGTATGTATCAAACTGTAAAACTAATTCTAAGAATTAATTCAAACTTTGACTGATTTCAAAATTCTTGTAAATTAATTGACGCTTTTTCTATGTAACAATATGTAAATTGTTTTACTATTCGATTCGAATTTTGAATATATGTATCAACAAATTTTAATTTAATTAACTTACTTTTTTTAGTCCTTCCCTTGACATCCACATCCATTTCACGAATGATTTTCAATTCGTATTGATAACTGAAATGAAATTCATTATTTAGAATAAATATGTGGAGATATTAAGTGGTTGCTTTGTTGTAAATTATTATAATGCACTGTTATGCTTTATTTAATCTTTTTTAAACATACCACTTTGCAATAACAACTAGAAACTATAATATATATGTAATATATATAATATGTATATATAAATATTTACAATATAATACAAGTAAAAATCACTAGTAACCATGAATAAAGAAATAGGTTGTTAAATATAACAATGAATATAATTTAGCTAATATAGCTAGAGTAAGAAAATAATTAATAAACCTTATAAAAGGCTACAAAAAGTGTACAAGTTGTAGATACATAAATAAACAACAAAATTGTGAAACTAGTTCATTATTTAAAATAAAATTGTATGGTAACAAAGTAAAAAAAAGATTGTACTAAGGTAATATTTTTTTTAAATAAAAAAGATAAGAAAGTCTGTACGTGAACTTTTTGGGACAGTTTAAAACCGTCAATGTTATATTGCTTCAGAAAATAAAACAATTATTGCTAAATCACTAGGAAAGTGCAACACGTTTGAGTATTAAAATAAAGTGATTTAACTTTTTTTCTTCAGATCTTTAAGGCACATCATCATCATTATTATATTTTTTATACATTCACACAAACGATCATTTGTTAATTTAAAATTAGCAAATTAAAAAATAAGATTTACAAAACGCTACTACATTCATACGTATCTGCAATAATTTACTCGCATACACTCTAAATATCTACAAAAGTATATAACCATTTATCTCTTCTTTTTTCCGTTTTAAATACATTCTCTTTTTTATATATAAATATTTATATACGCGCTAAAAAATATAAAGTCATATATGTATATATTAAGGCAATATATGAATTGATATTTTCTTTTTTTTTTCTTCAATAAATTTATAAAAAAATATTACACTTCAACTCCCAATTCCCTATCATATACATAATCATAACGAGCAGGTAATTCTTTACTATTTAGATTTGATTCAATACCATCTGCTTTATCTCTAACTTCATTATTGTCTTTTATTTCGTCCAACTTTCCCGTGCAAGTGCTTTCGTTACTCTGTTTTACACTACTATTGTCGGCATGGCACTGCTCTGTAGGCAAGAAAGGCACATTCGAATTAACTCTTGTAAAAAATGCCATTTTCTCTCTAAACAAACGAAAAAAATTATTAGAATCATATTAAAATAATCGAAAGGTTTAAGTGAAACTTACTTAAAAGATATGATATCAGGTTTTCCATTTCCAACCTTCGTTTTTCTTAGTTTATAAATTTCTTGTGAGACTTTTCGTAACATTTTCTCAACTCGTTTCTCTTCGGGCGTTTTGGATAGTCGTTGATTCTCCGCTTGCGCAACCAAATTCAAGAATTGTTGATCTTCTAGGACCCAAGCAGCCAAATCCGCATCATTTTGATCTCTCGCCACCTCCAATCTCTGCTTCAGTGCTCTCAATCGCCCCAAATCAGCATTCAATAGATGAAGTCGAGTATGTTGAGCTTGTCGATCTAATTCTAAATCGATGGAAGTTCTCGCTGTCGTCGGAAGATGTGAATGCGATTTGTTTGACAATGTGGCCATTGAATTCGATTGTCGTCGAAATCTTAACGAACGTCTTTCGACGGCGTTCCTTTGGAATGGATTTCCGCCTCGCCGATATAAAGGCATAGCACTATCACTATCGCTTCGATTTAGTTTACAAATATAATTATTTTTCGTAACTGCAGCACTCGGTGAAAATGTCTGCGATCGTTTAATGGCACCTCGATCGTCCATACACGCACTACCCGCACCCAACTTCATTTGTTTCGCATGTTCAGGATAAAACGCACATTCGGTGTTCGTTTGAGCATCCGAATATTCCTGAGCAATCTCCTCATGATTGTGATTGTAGCAACAATCCTCCGGAACCACTTCTAACTTATCATTTATTCTATAATCCATCGCGATTTCATCCTTCTCAACGGCTTCCTCCTCTTCGTCATCCTCGTCACTGTTCTCACTATAATATTCTGTACTTCTCAGGCAGTAATCCAATTCCTCAAAATTCAAATTCATTGCTGGTTGAAATATATCACTATCTTGATTGCGTGTCAGCGTTGATGTTTGAGATGAAATGATCGTTGAGTCGTCTGAACTTTCTTCTTTCACACCGCTATGCTTTCTATATCCGATAATATCAGTTTCAGATTTGTCTCGATACAATGATAAATCCGATTCTTGCTTCAAATGCGTAATTTTCAATTCATCTTCAGGCGTCTCCAAATACTGCCAACTCAATACGTTATACCATTTTTGTGATATGCTTTGTAGATTGAAATCGGCTAGACTCACTTGCGCACAACCCTATTAATAAACATTTCAAACAATTAAACGTTGCAATTAAATAGGATGTGAATTTATGACTTACCACACACTTTTCCTGTTGATCAATTTTATTCCATACATTAATTTGTAATGTTTTCGTATAAATTTTATTTGATGGCACCGAAATATTAAAAATATCTCCAAAAACGGGTTTCTTGAAATCTTTCACCGGCTTCGTACAGCAAATCATCGATTGCGAGCTTGGCAGCAGCATAACTTTAATAAATCTGTAATGATAAATCAAATTTAATATTATCTAATAAATGGGATTTCTTAATCTCCTTACACTTCCGCATTTTCAGGTATCAATAAAGCCGATAAATTTCTCGCTCTTTCAATGCACACGTGCAATAAACTCTCAGCGAGAATGTATCTCAATTTGATTTGAACTTGTGCCGTATCGATGACATCCTCCGTACCAAAAATGCCAGAAATTCGTTTACGATTTGATGCTTCAAATACACCCGAATCGCCGGCAACCGATTCGTCACTAACAGCCGCTGATACCGAGCATGTATTAGTGCCGGAGGATGAGGTTCGAGATAGTGTCGCTCCTTGCAATCCTTCATCATTATCGAGTAAAGGAGGTGGAGTCTCCGATATTGGTGAAAGCGGCGGGTCTGAGTTACTTTCATAGGATAGACGGGACGGTCTTCCCAGTCCAGATCCCTGTGACATATTACTAACATGCGCTTCTAATAAGTCGGTTAAGGATGGTAGATTAGGTATGGGGCATCGTTGCATCAGCTCATTGTGTGATGAAACATTATTCGTGCTCGATAGACGTAATTCAGCTAAACGTTCATTCAGTTGCTTTTGTTCGCTTTGTAATAAACGATCTCTTTCAATTTGTTCATAGGCTGGAGGTGGAATTGCACAAGGTAGATTCTCGTACATTGGTGAGACAGGAGGCGATACCGATGATAGTGAACTGCGTGGTGATAAGGAGGGCTGCGAACGGCCGGTCGAAGGAGTTTGAACCGTACTATCACTTCCCTTCAGTAAACGTTCGACGCGCCGATGCAAATCAACCATATCAACAGGTTTTTCTATATTTACAGAACCAATGCACTGCGGCCCACCATAAATGTCGGTAAAACTTAATCCTGAACTGAGTGAACCTTTGCTACTGGTGGTTGATAGAGATCCAAGACTAGAACTGCTGCTTACTGATAATGTGCTTGCAGATAACGTTTTCAATTGCGACTCAAGCTGTGTCATTGTTCTTAAAGCATCTCTTAATTGCTGTAATAGTAATTGCTTTTCTTCGTGTAACCTTAATCTATCTGCAATAGCTCTATTCGACATTTCCATGGCTTTATTTAAATCTTCCTCCAAGCGCTTACATTCCATTTGTATATCGCTCATTTCTTCTTTCGAACGCGTTCGCGGTGTTATACTACGTAATTCCCTTAATAGCTGTTCCTTTTCTTGAAACAGTAAAAGCCTATCTTTATCGGACTCCACTTGACCCGGTTGTACTTTTTCCTCTAAATCCGCTAACTTCTGCTGTATATTTTGTACTTGTTTTCTAGCCTCATCATACTCCAAACGCATCTTCGCCATTTCAGCCAATCGCGTTCCAATCGGCACTAATTCGCATGACAAATCTGTTTGCGATGCTGTGCTTAATTTTTCCTGTGGAAGACTTAACGTTGATACGTCCGGCGAACTTTCGCATAATTGCAGTCGTGTTAAATCATCCTTTAATTTGGCGAGCGACTGCATCAATTCAACGCGCTCCTTTTCACCAGATGATAAAGATTTCTGTATATTTCTTAATTCGCACATAATTGCTTGCGCTTCAGCTATATTGTAATAAATTCCTTGATGATTACTCAATTTCTGTTCGACACTAGAATGCAATAAATAAAATTAAGTATTATTATTCATCAAATTAGAACATTATGATGTACATACTTTGTTAATGTATCAACACCTCGCTGTGTGTAATTCATTTCAGTTTTGATTTGTTCCAATTCTGACTTCAATCTGGATACCCTATTTTTTGCCATAGCGACATCAGACTTTAATAAATCTGGGTCATATTTTGTACTAACACTACTTGTTGATGAACATACTATTTAGAAAAATAAAATATTAAAGAATTTTGTTTGGCTTGGGCAAATTCATTGAAATACTTACAACTTGTTCTAGAAGTTGTTAATGTAGTCAAGGCATGATTTAAAAGATTATATTCATCTTGCGCTAATATTAGCCTTTGTGACTTTACGTTATAAATATCCTTTTTGGCCTGAAATTAAACAGAAAATACAAATTTAATATTGATATAAATTTTAGCGTTATGTGAATACATGTGTGTGCATGTGTGTTAGTTAGAGAGGGAGAGAGAGAGAAATAAATCTTACAAGTCGATAGCCGTAATGCGCATTATTATTATGATGATACGCGGAGAATGGATAATTGTGATAATGTGATGGTTCATGTTGGTACGCGTCTCGACGGCGCCCAGCGATAACATAGGATGCTGGTAATGTCTGAAAGGACGGCGGCGGCACCGTTTGTGATAAAGAATGCAACGCGGGTAAAGTTTGTACCTGCAGTTGGTCTGCAGGCAGACGCACGTAACACCACATCTTATACACCGCGAGGGTCTGAGAATACTGCGGCCAACCGGCCTTGGTCCGTCCTTCGCACCCCGGTCCGGGCCACTTTAATTTCCGTGTACATTCCACGGGTTCACAGCCTTAGGCCTGCATTGTATTTCAAAGGATTCACGCAGGCCCAATGCACAGCTGCTGTAGCTGCCGCTCTACTGATGATGGAACAACTGTGCGGTGGTGGTGATGGTTCCATCAAGAAATAAAATAACAACAACAACAAGAAAAAAATATACAACGGGTCCGACATGTTTTAAACTACAAGAATGCGAGCACCCAAACAATACCAACAATTTAACATATTTATCATTACTAACTTTACTAACTAATAAACGATTTTATTTAAATCGAACGAACGAACGAATTGTGAGAGTGAGAGAGGGAGCGAGAGAAAATCGCATTCTACGTAAAACGATCGACGTGTATATATACAAAGAGGAATTCTTGCTCATTTGTTATTAAAATAGATACATAAATAGCATATCTTGGCCTCGAGAAATTACACTGATTAACTACAGCTCGTATTCTTAGTAAATACGCGAGTACATACAACTCAACTTAAAGAGTGTAATCTATTTCTTGTAAAATTGTTAAAGATAATTATATAATGAAACTATAGTTGTTCTGTTATCTTTCCATGTGGAATTTCATAATAGCCACGCTCTACACTAAACACACAAACAGCTCACGGGGATCTTCACTAATTTTTTGTTGTTGTTGTTGTTGTTGTTTCTCTTGCTTTTCTAATGCATAATTGCTTGCTAAGCTAAGCTAAGAAGATTGCTTTATCAATGAATTTTATTAATATCAAATTTCGTAAAATTCTATTGATTCTTTGAAGGTATGTATGATCATTTCGCAATTCGTTTATTTGTTGAATGTGTGAGTGAGTGTGTGTCCGGTCAGAGCGTGGAATTTGAAGAATTTGTGTATCTAATGTAGGCTTCGGAATTGCCCATTATATAACGCCAGATACATTGTATAAAGCTATGATAATGAAGCTAACCTGTTGATTTAGGATGGGGAAAAGAATGCGCGATCGGGAGAGATCGTGTCGGAGCGATGGAATGCAGGCAGCCGCTGGGATCGTGCGGTGTAATACAGGTAGCAACTGCACAAGATACTTCCCCCCTTACCTTTCAGTTGCCCAAGGATATTAAAGCACCCTACACACAAACGCTCCAGGCTATTTATAAGATAATAACATTCTTTTTGATCAGACTGCAACAACTCCATATATAATATTTATTCATATGTATGTGCGTCGTTCCCCCTTTCTTTCTTTCTTTC
>JAODFZ020001322.1:0-35132 GCA_027574845.2 Deinopsis erosa
ACTTTTCATATTAAAACGCATAAATTCGATAAAAACACAACGAATGTTTTTAATGAAAAACGCTCGTTGAATTTTTTTCATTTTTACTCTCTCCATATTAACTTCGCTTTTGTATGTATTACTATCTATATCGGTGGGACGCAAATCTTGCCACGGCAAATTAATCCACTTCCTGTAATCGGATCGAGCTGAAATTTGGCAGATAGATTCATTGTCGAGAACACTCCATTCTTTTAAAATTTCAACTTGAACCGATCACTGGAAGTGCTTGAAAAGAAGGAAGAGGAATGCATGTACCCTTGTAACCAAGGAAATGCCTGAAATAATAAATTTGTCATTATTGACAATTAAAAAAAGGAAAATGACTCTAATAACAGATTTGTCACTTTTGACAATTAACCTAAAAATGATGTGTCACTGTATTTATGATAAATGAAATATAGAGAGAGTTTTAAAAACATACATGTTTGTAATATCTAAATATGTAGTATAAACTTACCCTTGCACCCTTTCGCAACGAAAACTACGTCCTTCAGCGAGAACTTATTCGGTGGGATTCATTTCAACTGTACTTTTGATATTTTTGCACTTATAAATGAAATCAACGAGAAACAAATGCACACAAAACTGCGAAAATTGCCTTCTTGCTACACTCTAATATTTTTATGATGCGGAATAGAATGGAATCAAATTTGTATAGATTTGAATGTTTTTATCAAGCTTATTTGTCATTGAAAAAGATTAGTATTTTATTATTCGTTGTTTACGTCTCTTTGCATAAAATCTTTATCAGTTCATGGTGCAAAGAGTGGTTGGTTGATCCTTCAAATAAAGAGGTAAATAATATTATTTTATGCATAATCTTTTGTTTATTCAATTAAGAAAGCTATTCATTTGCAAATAATAATTTTTATTTAATTGTTTACATAAATTCTTATACGCAAAACGTTTTATATAGAAATTAAACATTCTAATTGAAATAAATCTATATTAAAATGAATAATAATATTTAAAATTTAACAAAACTGTTATAAAAAGGTAATTTCAACATTAAATACAAATATTTATTCTTATTTGTCAATAGATGATACAGAAATTAGTTACAAGTCCAGTTATGATTCTTTTATTTTGTACATTTCTGCCTCTTATCATTAGTCATTAAAAAATTTGTTTTTAGTCTAGTTTTAGTTGTGCAATATTCTTCTTCACAATTTTAGAGTGCGCAATGGTTCAATTCGTTTCAAATCAAATGTCCCTATTTTTATTTATTTACCGCAGCGTAAATAAATGTTGAAAATAATTTAATTATTATTTAAAATTTAATAAATTTTTTTAAATGTTTTTGAATATAATCATTTATTCTAAATTGCTTACACTCTTGTGCTTTTATCTTTTGTAATACAAACCTTGCATTATTTGTAAATAAATGTGACATAAAACCCATTCTAGGGTAATATAAAAATTATGTGTAAATTGTAGTAAATTGCAAGGCGGCTTTGGGCCCATTCCCATTTAGCACCCGGGGCGTTAAAACGTCCATGATTTAATGATAAAATTATTTTTAAATTAACATTAAACCTTTTAAATAATAGGAATATATCGGCTACAATTTTCTAATTATTTATTAATCATATTATTATTATTAATTTTTTCCTAAGACAATCTAAAAATAAACAATTATTTATTTTATAAATAGATTATATAAAATTGTAAAAATATTAAATATGATAATTGATAGAAAATTGTTCCAATTATATTATCGAATGAATAAAATAGCAAAATACATAATTTATTGTAATAAAATTTTTATAACAGGCATGTTATAAATCTTGTATCATAATTGATAAATTGTGTGCAATTAGTCGCATATTAAGTGAAATCTATCATTATCTAATGAATATTTATAGAAACTAAATGGATAAGGACAATTATGCATCATCGATTGAAATAATAATAAAATAATAAAGTTGAATGTTGTTATAAATAATTTCTTATTGCTCTATCAATC
The DNA here is from genome assembly GCA_027574845.2 of Deinopsis erosa. Classification (NCBI taxonomy): domain Eukaryota; kingdom Metazoa; phylum Arthropoda; class Insecta; order Coleoptera; family Staphylinidae; genus Deinopsis; species Deinopsis erosa. The sequence continues at coordinate 2,009 of JAODFZ020001322.1, forward strand.
ATTTTGTTTATTAAACTGAAGATAATTAAGATGCGTGTTTTAAAAGAGATGTAAAACAATTGATTGATGTCATTTAATATTAATTATATAATTGCCACTCGCAAAATCGATGTATAAATTATGAAAGTAAAAACTTTATCCATTTCATTATTTTATTATTTGTATGTTCAATTTATAACGAAAACATTCCATTTATCAAAATGACTAAAAAGTTTTGTCTTTTTTTTCACTTCATCTTCTGCTTTTTCTACTTCATTTTATCTTTATTCATTTTTATTATTAGAAAAGTTCTTTGGTTGTTGCAATGTTTGTTTTGTTGATTAGGAAATGTGATAGACGGTTATAAAATTTCATATTTTAAATTGTTTGATAAGTTAATATGAATATTTTGCTGTTGGATTAGTTTCGGCAATGCATTTAGAATGATGATTGATGGCTGGACCATGCATGTGAAACGATCGCGAGCCGCTGAACGTGCGTAATTTAACACTTCCTACGGCAAAACCACCTTAAATGGATGAGTAATTGACCATAACGGTGGCTTTAAAGCCCACGGTCTTGTACAGAAGTTATTAGATCGCTATCGGGTGCTCGTCGAGGTGTAAGAGATCTCAAATCACTAACTTGTATGCTCATAAGTTTGCAATATCTCACTTTTAAACGACGTTTTATATTCATATGCACATATTAACATAAATCAGACACAAATCATCTTTCTACTTAAATACGTTATAACACAAATCATCTACTTAACACAAAATTTCTACAGCTCTGTTTAGTCAGCGTGTGCATGTCTTGGGCTCATTCAATTCATATGTAAAATTGAATCATTTAATAAACAATTCAATGTGCAGTTGTTATCAATTTCAGTACAAGCACCAAGTGAGAGAATTTAAGTCAAGTTGATGTTATTAATTACATGAAGCTTTCAGTTGGTTTCCTTTCTCTGCAACATATATACAGACAAAAGGATTTGCTTTTATCGAAGTGATCCTAATTAATGTCATTATAACAATTGTTTTCTCACGTTCGTTGGCGCCATTTACATGTTTGTCAACATGAAACAAGTTAGATAAAACAGCACCTACACAAAGATCGTTTTCATTGATAATTAATCTAATTACAAACTTCAACAATATTTTATTTCATTTATGAATTCTTTCTAACACAACCTATTATTTGAGGTAAATATATATCGCAATAAAAATAGGAATTGATACTTTCATTTGTTGTAAGAGAAGCGCAATGCAAATAATAAAATCCGCAGGATAATTACTTGAAGTAATTACAAGGTTAGCAAATAATAATAATGAAAAGTATTAAAAGTAGGTAACGTGGGAGTAATACCTGCACGAACATGATATACGTTTACAGCTTGTTTGTATCTGTGTATACGTATGTTAAAAGTTAAGAAAATTATGGCGCCATCACTTATTATCGCAAAAATGTCTTATAATTAACTACAAAATGTTAAATGGCAATCTTTTGGCAATGAAATGCATTTAGCACAATCTAGACACATCCTTTTACATTATTATCTTGATTGTTCATAAACCAGTTTGTTAATTACGAACCAATCTATGCAAAATATAATTATCTATTAATACAATAATTCTTTATTTATAGGAATATCTTGATTCTTGAGGAATAGAGAAAGAGGATCTTCGCAAGGACGATTTAATTGGTGAGTTTTTTTAAATGATTGTCATAATTAACGTTAAGTGTTATTACTATCATGATAATGGTCTATAAGCAATAAATGAAATTTATAATAGTGGTTGTTTAAGAGGAAAAAATATCGGCCCAACGTACGCATATATATTTTGAATTTCTGACAAGTTAAATGAGCAAATAATGACTGCGTTCTCTCACTAAATACTCCAATTAGAAATATATCTTGGTTTAGTAAATTATATATATGGGATATATAATTAAATACGTAAAAGAGAGGCAATTGAGTGAAAGCACCCCATAAAAGTCATAAATCGTATTGGTGTGTTTGTGTGCGGTTAACTCAAGGGTGGTTTTTTTTTTTTTAAACTTTAATTGGTCTGACGATTTCTCTCTTTTATATAACATTCCATAGCATCACCACCACCACTATAATATAATCATAATAAACCGCCACCAACTAAATGTATTTCCAGCCACTTATCAGCTACACACTCATATAATTGAAGCGCATTTAAAAGCCTGCAGTTAGTTAAAAGAGGTGCACACACTCTCAGAAAATATGTTGATTGATGTCCAATACAGCCAATGGCCACTATAACCGATAATTGGATATCGGGGATTCAAATAACAGGCTCCCATCAACCATTTGGGGTAACTCTGGGGGGTCTACCTTCAGGCGAAATACTTTCTGATAAAGACGTTTCATTTATAGATCGGTAAAAAATTTTATGATTTTTAATAGAATATCTTATTATGTTGCAACACGTATATACATTTTTTTTTCCTTAATGTTTTATTGTTTTTTGATTGCAAAAGGCAAATCTGTATAAAAATAATTTAAACATTAATTAATCTGTTACATTTTATGCTAGAAATTTCCTGAAACATTTTTATGTCCTTCGTGTTATCTTGTATCGCGTGCACGTTCAACTCCCACTACTACTAGTCTTGAAATTATGCATGAGAATTTAGGCAATTACCCTAGTAATGTCTACAAGCCATAAAGTTATGAAACAGCCCTCAATTTTTTAATAAGCTATTTTTTAATTTAGTTAAAAGGACGATTACAATCATTAATAATGTTTAATTATGATAATTTTCGAATTATTCATAAAATTATTTGCTTATTACGTGCTTTTTTCGAATGCCTTTAAGCCAACTAAAAATATTCTTCTTCATAAATGTATGTTTTCTATTGTCGTTCAAGAAGACAAACATGGCATTAATCATATAAGGATTGTTGTTCTCAGCATTCCGCACCTACATGTACTACAAGAAAAATTGTTGTTTCTTTTTCTTCATATTTTTTTCGAGTAGCTTTTCATATATCAACTTCTGAACAAAATTTATTTATTACTATGTTTGGTGGCTCTCTTAAGCTGAAAATTTCAACACATTTTGTGTTGTTTCTACTTGATCGTAAATAACAAACGCGAAATCAAAAACAATTTATAGTGAAAGTTTCTCTATGTAACTAAGAAATTTTGATTTCCTTATAGACTATTTAGTAAGTTGAAAGAGATGAGCCGCAGATGATATAGGTGACAGTTTCATGATTGCGGGAGGCGACCGCCCATGGTCAACACATTGTTTAAAAACCATCATAGTTTCGTTTAAAATCTATTCAGAAACTATTGTATCTCATAAAATATCAAATCTAAGTATTCTACGTTCTCAAAATGACCCAAACGTTTTTCTCATCAACATTTTTTATATAAGGAATTGGAAGCTTTAAAATTAAATTAAATTTAGTTTGAAACGGTACTCATATATAATCAAAAACACTTGAATATTTCTCTAAACTAGACAAAAAACAATTTATGGAGGTTGGCTTGTTTAGAAGTTAAAAGCGCTTTTATATCGAATTTATATGGTTGTAACCTAACAGGCAATTGTTTTATGCAAATTAAATTTTTGATGATAATACTATTTAATCTTTAAATAGTTTTATATGTACATAGTTAGAAATGCAAAATAATATTATAATTTATTAGTTAATTTAAGAAATTTATTTTTATTGCAAAAATATTTTATTCTTATGGTAAGTTGAACACTTTCATTTAGTAAATAAGAAAATTAGTCATCTGCTTGATAAGAAAAGTTTAAACAATACTTCAAAGAGCTTTAAAAATAACATGACATATATTTTAGAACAAAACTTGTTTTCGTAGATTTTTCAATAAAACTTTCCTATAAATGTTTATAGTTTTTGGAAAAGGAATTATTACAACAACTTTCTTCGAACTTTTTTTTATTCTAAAACAAAAGAATTAGCGATAACAAGAAGCATTTTCCTCGCTGCTATGAATATTAATTGAATAGGCGTTTTAAAAACCAAAACAACAATAAAATACGATAATAAAAATGACAAATAAAATTCTATACATTTATGTTTAAATATCTATATTAAATGTTAATTAATTATTAAACAAAAACACTGACTGACCTTTTAGGATGTTATTTCTAGTAGGATCATCTTACTAATTGAATTTAACACAAGCACAACAATTCCATCATCTAAATAAATTTGCAATACAAAATCGAAACTTCAAGGCTCCCATACAAAAATACAAAACTTTAACAAACAACCAAAATATAATAATAAAAAACATCTAAATAACTGTATTGCCCCTAGATTGGTAGGTTAGCTCAATTACATTTGAAAGAACAATACGTGGTAAGATAATAATGATCCAATGCATACATCACAATTTATTGATCTATTCGAGTGATAGGAGTCGATTGATTTATAAATCGTTTTCATTTAAAATTCAAAGTGACTTATACATTTAATTATAAACTTGATACTATAAATGCTATTCTACATGCATATAAGCTAGTTGTAATTAATTTTAACAGCACATTGAATAAACTTGATATAAATATGGGTGTATGCCTTCATCATTTGTTACCTGCTCCTGATAACATCGTCAGTAATTAAATGATTTATTTATTTTAATTTCTTCTTCCTTGTTAACTTCCCTCTTCATCAAAATCGACCCTTAAGTTATTCTAGATGAATGTCTAGTTGGTTAGGCGGTTAATAATATTATGTATGTATATACAAATAGAACACAGAAAGTAAATGAATGTTAAAAACATACACAATGTTTCGAATGGTGAAGAGACCCTGGAAAGTGTTAAATATGAATGTAAATAGGAATATGTTAAAATAGCATGTCTAAAGTGTACTTAGAATTTGTCGCTAGATTAAATCTATAAATGTTAATGAATTACAAATAAAAGATGGAACTTAATGAGTTTCTTAGTCTGTAAGTGTTTTTATTATCAGTAATAAAGTATTTAATGCATCATCACGTGTAATAATATTATACGGGGAAGTTGGCTGCAATTATGCAACCGAACAATTGTTTTCCGATGAAAGAATGCCAATTGCGTTACAAATTTATTGTTCTTTTAAAGGTGTAGATGTATGTATAGTGTAGACCCCTAAAAATGTATGATCCCTATACAAATGCAACAACAGCTGCTGCTACTTGCCACTGCTACGCGTACATTATATGAATAAATCAGACATTGAATTCCGAAAAGTCCCTTTATAGATAGACAGCCAAAAAGGAAACAAAAAATGATATTCTATTCTCGTAGATTTCTAAATAGTGCATGAAGGATAAGCAGCGTAAAAAATCTTACCATATACGCAATCGATTACAGGATGTAATCCAACAGAAGACCATTTCATGGTTAGTCGAGCATATGATTTTCCTCTCTTCCGATACTGTATATTATATCTATCCAATGCAAAATATCAAACTTGCATTATTCATATATACATATTACTAAAATGTGCTAGTCTAGCTGAAATGTAATTGAATTACTACACTTACCTATTCCAATCAGGATGAAAAGAAAATTTCAAAGGATATTGCATCAAACAGAATGAATAAAAGAAAAACAATATTGTTTAATTTTATTTTGTTTTTGTTGTTTTTATAGGTATTTTCGTTTTGGAATGTTTACAATAAACATGGCACAGATCTTATAACAAATTGAGGCTAACATGAAGTATTTGAGATTAGCTTAAATATGTTTAAGTGTACGTGTATGTGTATGTGTGTATATGTATGTGTATATGTATGTGTGTGTGTGTGTATGTGTGTGTGTGTATGTTGTGTGTGTGTATGTTGTATGTGTGTGTGTGTGTGTGTGTGTGTGTTGTGTAGTTTGGATGTGTGTGGCTCGATTATTATACATTTACATATATTTACAAAAAAAAATAGAAATAATTAGATTACATTACGACGATGAAAATAATACAATACAAAAAAATGATAATCATAATAATATTAAACGAATATCTTAATTACAAAATTTAACCTCATTTCATTATTTGGTAAATACAAGTGCAATTTAATTGCAATTGCATAGTAAGAATGAATAGACGCCAATTTAATTATGCACATAAATACTACTATATATATTTATAAAAAATATAAAAAAGAAAATTAAAATTGCCGCCTAAACATTGCATTAGTTTCGTTATATATAAAAAAATAAATAAGTATAATACAATTGTTATATAATATATTATATAATTTAATAGACTGTCACTTTTGGTTAAGTACTTACACTTGGTTTTTCGCCATATCATCAATACGTATAATAATAATGTGACAGTTTTTTTATATATAAATATATTCATGTAAGTCAACAAAAGTTGCTATTAATACATTTAAATGAAACCACCATGGGGGTAAAACTCAATATTTGAACATAAAATAAATGAAAAATGTAAAAGTAACTTCTACATCAGGGAATACATGAATTTTTACTGTACACACAAATTTTCCACCTTCACATTTTTGTATATATTATATAATATAAAAGAAATGGAAATAAAATAAGAAAAGAAGAATATAAAAGTTGAACAGCAACACTCATTCAATTTCCCCAATTAATAAAAATACTAAACAAGATAAAAAAAACAGGACTCGAAAATACTGATTTACGACAACAACTTATAAAAATTATTGCGCGCGCTCGTTGCAGCAGTCTTTTCCCTACTTTTATGTGCGTATTTTACAAAATGTCCTTATATCAGCCGGTAACTTGTGTTTAAACCTTCTTTCGTGCATTTTCACACAAAAACTATGTTTCAACGAGTCACAATCTTGTTCGTCTCGTTTGTCATGTACAGGCAGAAATGCCGACATCGCTTTCGGATTGCCAGCGTGTTTATGTCGGAACTTCTTCATTTTTGTAAATTGTTTGCCGTTCCTGCCAAAACGCATCGTAAAATTCGTATTCGGTTGAACGTATTGAATTTCGGGTATTTGAATCATTTCGAAAGGTCGTTCAACGAATGAACACATGTTATTTTTAGGATATTCCTGTAATCAAATCAAATTCCATTTCATTTATCATGGTTCTGATATTAATCCCTTCACACTTACCATTGGTACTAATCGTTTATTTCTATTGCGTTTCCTTACACAAACAAACCTATCTGTTTCTATATCGTACATGTAAAACATGAAAGACTTATTTAGATTTACGCTATAAAAAAAATCTAAAACAAAAATAGAATTGAATATTTAATTGATTTACAATTCTCTGCTAATTTCTACAATAAAATCAACTTACAACTCTTTGGGGATGTTGCCGAAATAACATTATTATTAATTGTAAGATAATGTTTCGAACATTTATTATATAACGCCAAGCGTTGTCCACAATAACGAGTATAATGTGCTTGGGAATTTGTAATCGTCGCCAACTGTAACAAAGTTTTCCAATTAGAGATCGATCATCATTCAATTTGCAATTAATAAAGCTGTTAACCAAGCTCGTCTAGCAGCTATGTGCAAATACATACGCACAACCACCAACAAACAGCATCAGCAGAACAACTATCATTGGTCAAGTGAATATAAAGATGCCATTTCATTAATAGCAATCTCTTTCACTATTTATTGTATTTATTCATCGGCTGCAAGATATCAAGTCTCGATGTGTCAATTAAAGAAGTTGCTATAATCAGATCAGACGTGTTCGCATTCACCAACAACGCTAATTTATTCACTTTTGAATAAGAGATCGAGTACAATTGGATATCTTTGTGTAAAAGTCTTTTTCTTACCATATAAGATTGTTTGCCATAATAAAACAAGCTTAGTTCTTTAGTTACTACTAGAAATTATTTCATAAAGATACTAACTAGTGCATATCATAATTCTATAAAAAAATTCGTATATAAATTCAATTTAACTTATTTAACAAATGTCAATTTTTATCAAACTATTTTAATATTTCTTTCTGTATAGACAAAACTATTATAGTATCTAATTTTTTAAATGATTTATGATATAAGTTGCAAGTTTGTAGAAAGAAACTAATTAAAAATTTAATGTGTAAATAAAGAATTTTGTATAAATATTTCATGAATCTATCGAAGTTTACAATGAAATTATTTAATAAATAATTTTACTTACCAACATTACTGTGGTCAATAAAACTGGTAAAGTCCTGAAACAAGACAAAACAATCAATTAATTACTATTTAATTTGAAAATAGATTTTTTTATTAACATGTTTATAGCAAACACAGCGAGAATGGAATGTAAAAAATGTGTTGGTTTTGCGATAACAATTTACAATATATTCACAGACTGCTTATATACGTCATTATGTTTTTTAATTACGCCATAACCATTACAAGACAATCAGTCGACTTATATATTTTTTATGGTATTTTATACTCACTGTAGCAACATAACGATTTAAAAAAGTTCCTAGACATGATTTGCAAAAGTATTGATAACCACTAACGTTGAGGCAGAGAAATGTCCTCATTATACGAGTTTGAAAAGTGTTTTTTTGATTGTAAATGAAAATGCGTCGCGACAATACGAATAATAATAAGAGATGAAAAAAGCTCTTCATATCGAAACACTTGACAAGACGCCTTTACTAAAAACCAACTGGCGACAACTTTGAATAATATAAATAGACGAAATTTTCATGCATAAATAATACAAATTTAGATCAAGCATTCATTGAAATTCATAATGAATCAACATTGATGCGTTTTATCTATGCATTACTATTCTATTCTCACGTTTTAAAACCATTTTCAAGTTTAAAAATAAAAAGAAATTTACATGGAAGTTAAAAACACCTTTTTCATGTTTTTTTCTTTCTTATAAACATTCGGTGCGTTAAGCATCATTGGTATGTAAGTCTGTTATGTTAATACGTAAGCACGAAAAGCACTTTTTCCTTGTTTTTCATCGTTATCTGAATTTCCTTTAAATAGATTCTTGTTTCATGTTTACATTTGCGGTTCAAGATTTATTAACTTACTTCATCTGCATTTCATTGTTATTTACGCCACAACTTGTATATATCGTCAGAAGAAAAACAATCGATAAGGATAATTTTATCATCAGCATAATAATAAAGTTATAACCAATGTGTGGGACTATTATATAATTTATCATGTTTATGATTTTTAATAAACTACAAACTTTATAAAAAAAACTTTCACTGCAAAAATGTTTGCGAGAAACAATTTTCAGGTCGTTTGAATATTTAAGCAGTCAAATTCAAAATTTATAAGTTCAACGAAACGAAAAATTAGTTACACACATAAAACTAAAATGTCCGTATCTAACAAATAATTTTTTCATCTTGTAAGGAACTCCTACGAATAAAATGTGTTGCAATAGCTAAAATATTAATAAAAAATGTTCATCATTTTTAATTTATTTAAAATAAAATGTATAGAATCTCTTCAATAATTGCAATCAAAACAATATCAACATTTATGGTGATCTATCATAGCATTCAAGAAATTAATTTGATTTATAATTTATATTAAAATAATTTTATGACTCCATAAATTTTCTATTGTCCTTCACCCCTGCACATAATTTACATTAAATTGAATACATTCATTCAGGTATTGACTGAAAGCTCCACAAATTGCAATAAACTGACGTTTACATATCTAAATATCTTAATAGTTTAATTGAAGCTTCCCTACATGATTTACATTAAAATGCAGAAATGATTGATCAAGCATAACAGCAACTAATTGTTGCTATATAGAAGATGGTTTTTATTTTATTTCATTTTAGTATAAATTATGCACGGTTGTAAAGGAATATGAATGATTCTGTTGATATGACAAATTTCCTATAAAGTTATGACATAGAAATGAATAATTCGAATATGTAAATTATTAAATTGTTGATATAATTTAAAGCGGATGAATGTCGGTTGGAGTTAATGAGTAGACAACATCAGAATGTTGTGATCAGAGTCGTTCATCTGAATCATATTCCGATTATGGAATTTATTTATGGATGTGTTCCTTCTTAATTCCCAGTAATTTGACACAGGGAATAAAAAAAATGGTATGTATAGACATGGCGCCAGTTATTCACCTATTTGGAATAAATATGTGGGACTGGGTGAATGAATGAATGAGTAAATGTGTGTGAATAGTAACAATACAATTCACACAATCCTTTTATCAGAAAGTGAGCAAAATGCATTTGAATGCGATTAGAGCAGCAAAAGCTGCTGGATGAGATTAGTGTCGGCTCACTTTGGTGATGTCAGCTGTATGTACTATTCAATGACCAGCTTATATAAATTCGACAATGGTCGAATGACATATTGACCACCCGGATGTCCTATACACATATAGAAAAGTATTATTTATTTATTGGTTTCGTTTAGGGTGAGCGAATTTTTCGTTTCATAATGGAGGCACACGTTCCCAAAACAAAATATACGAGTGCGCTTTTCATTACAAAGAAAAAAAAGGTGAAATGAGAAAGTCAATCTCCTCCTTCCATAACAAACTACTAAACGTACCGCAAAAAAATCGTCTTTCTCCTTGAAAATTTTTCACTCCGCCCAAATTATGCATTCAATTTGTACGTGCGCTTGATCTTTACCGACACTAAATTTTTGGAAATGAATGTTGTTACAAAAAAGAATCGTGACTCAAAATGTTCATTTTTACCTTTACTTCATCCATCCTTCGAACGAATGAACCAACCATATTTTTATATACACCCATAAGTACACGCGCAAATTATTTTGTTGAATAATTAACAACGAGTGTTAATTGCATGGAACAACCAGCAAACGATTGTTATTGTAATTATTATTTGACGGAAGGATCGTTAGCATTTTTGACTTCTCAATTGCATAGATAGACGACATACAACAGCTTCGTACTATGCAGAAAACATTAAAAACTAGTTAGGTGCAAAGTCGCGTAAAAAGCATCGTGTGTGGTGGCGAACTTAATTTCAGCACAGACACCTTTATAATTTTCAGATGCAATTTTCCAGAACGTGTCGCAATTTCAGCTTCATAATGACTTTTAAATAACAACTTAAGAAAAATTAAGATATCAATATGTGAGAAACACACGCGGGTGGTAAATACATTTTTATTTTCTGTTGCGTGTGCCATGCAATCCAAGATGTACCTAGGAAAAATTAATATGGAAATGAAGCCGTTTATTTTGCATACCAAAAAAAAAGACAACAACCGCTATTTAAATAATAAAAAATAACGTAGAAATTGGTTAATAAATAAATAAATAAAAGTGTTGAAAATATGCGCTCAGCGTGAGATGTGCGTGCAGCATCACGTATAATAAAATAATCGCATTCAATATATTTATTTACGAAAAAAAAGTATCAAAAAATCGTAAATAAAAAGCAAGAATTACATCAGAGTTGCATTCGAGCAAAACTTTTGCTTAAAACTTCTTTTACAAAAATGAATTTTCTACTTTTGTTGGCCTTTTTTCTCTTCATCGATACAGTTACACAACTTCCTTGCAACTGTCCAACAAATATTAGATTTCAACTTTAAAACCGCACAGATTTAATCAAAAAAATTAACTAAAATCTAGGTTAATATATGAACGTATGCTGGATTTATTACTTCTTATCACACTCGTGTATTTACAATTTACCATTCCATAGTTTTAATTAATTATACGTGCATTGTCATTAATGATATCATCACATTATTTTTATATCCTAATTATTCATTAATTAATCAAACATTTATAATAAAAAACAAACAACAATTAAATAAATCATTGAATTATCATAAAGATGAGTAAAGTTTCGGTAATTCCAAATTACTAATTTTTGAAGTAATAATAGAAATTGTTTTTTATTCCCACATAAATATAAAAATATTTATTATATAAATTGAAGCATTTAAAAATGTACTGGGAATTATAAAATATTAATGCATAAATAAGAAAAGCAATAAACAACCTACACTAAACATTAATAAATGAATGATAAGCTCTTATTTTGCTTTTACTAATTTTAATTTATTATTAGCATGATTAACATTTCTTTATCTCACTACGTAAATAAATCATAAAAATTACCTAAATAAATTCTTGTTCATAATAAAATACGCGCGTTTTATTTTTTTGTATACAATACTAATAATAAACAAACTTTTTAATTTTGCGACTTGACACTAACGAGTAGGAACAATAGGCAAAGTGATTTGATAAAACAATAGAATGTAGCAAGGTGGGAAGTAAGAATAAGTTAATAGAATTTATAATTTTCCTTAAAGAAAAAAAAAACTGTAATAAAATTATGATTTATTTATCGTTCTTCGGAATATCGATATATGATTATTAGTTGTTCATAAATATGGAAATTTTCGTTTAAAAATTCATGTCACGTGAATGTAATGCGCTTGTAATACTTTTAATTGGCAGCTTTTTGATTCTTATAATATGACATTTATCGGGAGCGTTCCTTTACAAACCAAATTACAATCATGTATGCAGTTTTAAACAAGACTTCATTATGTACTGATTGACAAACGACTTTTGCTGAACCATATTAAAAAAAAACAACGCCAATCTAACGAATACGCTAATAATACAATAAAAGCTTCAACACAACTTTATAATTAACAAAGAAAAATCACTCTTAAACTACTAATAATTCATCACAATTCATTCCTGCCCCCTTCATTTTTTCACTGCAAATTACAGCTTGAATGTATGTATATATCAATTTTTTTTTGATTTGTTACAGTTGCTACCTTATTACAACAAGTTATATGTCAATATAACTAAACAAAAGGCAATTCCACGCGCTGGTTCTGAACTTAAAAGGGCAAAAATGGGATTGAAGTGAAATAAAAAAGTTTTTTAAGTGGATAGCGGCGCGGTTAAGTATGTCTGCTGTTTTGTTCATTTTGCGAGCAACTAATTTATTCGACCAGACTAGTTAAGTACGGTGAGTGAGATCTTTTAATTATACTTATAGGTTTGCAATGATTACTCATTCATCTTCTGAAAAAAAGAAAAATGAAATTATATTTTTGTTTTGTCATGGAATTTGCGACCACACACACAAAATATTCTATTTGTTTTGCCTAAAGAACTATTTCAAATGCATGAGTAATTATTATTGATTGTCGTTGACAAGGTTTATAATATATGAAATTTGCATAATAAAAATCAACAACTAATTGTTGTCGTCATTGCTGATATGCAAATCTTACTTATAGAGCACTAATTCAAGAGTTAATTACAATTTGCACTAAAGGCAATTTAAAATATCGCGTCCACTCGTCACGTACTTTCCGCAATGCACAAACAAAAAAAAATCAGTTAGTTACATTTACTACTCGAAGCAAATGTTGTCATTTGCATTTCATCGCATAAATCAATTGCTTAACAAACAAATCATTTCAAGAAAAACTATTCAGAAAATTTTGTTTTACGTCAATTGTATAATAAAAAAAATCATTCCGAATTGTTTACATATTAATTATACGTTCAGATAATTCGATGAATTTATAAACAAATACATAGAGCAGACATAATTTTTTTGATTAACTGATTATAACTATAATAATCTAATCTTATCCCATTTATTTACAGCTGTAATATAAACAAACAAATTTTTCTAGTTTCGATAACTGACGAATAATATATTTATGTATTTAAATAACACTCCAAAATGTATAATTGACAATAGAAAATTGCTTTAAAAGGTAGCAAATTAATTAATAAGATCAGCTGCCCTATAATATATAAAAAATGTCAAATATAAATCAATTTAAAATGAACAAAAAATGTAAATTACATCCTCAAAAAATCTCTCCAAAAGAAATAGTTTATATAATAAATGCATCATCAATATAAACATAATAGATGGTTTATTGATGAGTAAAAAAAGAAAGTTGAAAAAATGTTGTTAAATTGCAATCATCTATTAATTTATACATCATCGGCCAGATAGATTATCGAATGAGTATAATGAAGAGAACTCGCGCGAGCGCGCACAATCTTGACATATTTCATGTTTTATTATGATAGGAAGGTATAGAGAAGTGAATAAATTATTTGGACTTCAAATACAAATTAATATCCATGCATATACATTCAGACAGATGTATATTTTCATTTAATATAATAGCAAATGATTTGTAGTTTATAGTCACGTTAATGTATAGCCAGAAGCTTTTTTGGGCAGCCAGCATTCTATTGTAGTTCTATAATAAATTATTTCATGGATTTGACTCCTTTTTGTACGGTAGTTTAATGGAAAATAACAATAAGAGCTATATGATAATTGCATTTAAATTGAATGTATACATTTATCCATTAATTGTTGCATAACTAGTCAAATATTGATTTTATCTACAGTTATTTCTTCTAATACTTGTCGTAACGTATGTGTGTGTCTATGTGTGTATCTGGTTTTAATAAGCATTTGAAATTTGTATAAAAATTTTAATTTAAATGACCGAGACCTTTGGATTCATCTTTCGTACGCGTGGAAACTGAGAAAGCGCCAAAAAATATGCCAACTTGCAGGAATTTCAGTAAACGTCCTTGTTCAATGCCATATTTTTTTATTTTAACGTGTGCACACATAAAAATTTACATTTTACACTAGCATTAATAAAAATCGAGGTAAATTTCTCGTCTGGTTTGAATAAATGATGACATTCCTTCTGTCAATTTCCATTTTACAAATGCATAATTTAAATTAAAAAGAAATAACATAAAACTTGTAGTGTGTAAGTAGTAAAATATTAAAATTGAAATATACAAGAACGAAAAAAAAAACATATTTTTATATTGCAATGAAAGAAATTGATTCTTAAATGTAATAAGTAGGAGGAATGTCAAACTGAAACGATACCATTCGTAATGTTAAGCTATAAATTTGTAATTTATTCCCAACACTGAGTTTGTAATACAAGTGGCAGCTATGGTAGCAATTTCATGATCGATACATTTTTCATTCTATTATTATAAATCTAACATTAAAATATGAATATAGAATTTTTATAAAGATTAAATTTCACTAAATTAGGTCTTTTTGGCAGAATATATTTAAAAATCATTAAAATTTTATTATAATTTCGTATAATAAAATAACAATTTATGAACAATTTACAAATTTGTTGTTTAAGCAGCTGAAAATTCGGTTGAAGATTAAAAAATTAATTAACTACCTGACTGTTGATATAAATTTATTGCATAATGTTTTGTCATAATATAATAAGTCCATGTATTTTTAATTAACATTTTAGTTTAAATTGGCTAAAAAGCATTTTCAAAAATTCACTCAAATAAAAGCTCGAATGCAAAATAGATTATTTGCTCTAACTAAATATAGTAATGCTTAAAATAACTTCATCAATAACATTGTAATATAATTAGCAATAAATTAATATTTGAGATGAATAATGTAGAGAATGTAAAGTGATAAAAATAGATTTAAAAGCATTTTAAATGCTGCTAAAAGCATATCTAGCCAATGTATGTATTAAAGAGCAATTTGTAACGAATAGTAATTAATGCATAAAATGAAGGAGTTGTAATTCATTTTTAAATGAAGAAATAGTATAAAGCAAAGATTGATCATAATAATTAATAGTGTCAGTAATACAGGCGTGGCAATTAGGCATGTTTTGTATGTTTTCCTACGCATTTTGCTGCCGCAACTTTGATCTCAGCATCGCTCATTAGTAATTAATAATATTGGCTGTCGAATGTCGAGCGAACGAAAGCGCATAATATTCCATTATTATAACTTGCGGACAATATATGATTGGAATGTGGTGTATGTATGTACGTCCAAGTCTTATTGTTATAATAATTGCATTTGCCAACCGCGGAATCCGATTGTTTATCGATACAGTAATATGCATTTCTGTTGGTACATTTTATACACCCGTATGCATAATGTGTTAGTTGGTAACTAGCGACGGAGCATGGATAGGTCGACACCCTGCACATACATAATTCCTTTTAGTTATTATAGAAACCCTTCTTTATTGCAACAGAAAAAAAAACGCGTGCCCTTTCAATAATACGCGTGATTTGACACCATTCCTTCACCTTCTTCACGGATTTTAAAAAATAATATTCATTTTGCTCATCTCTCTTTCTTGCTCACACTTTCAATATATTTTAATTTTTTAATAGTCCTTGCAACTTACATTTACTAAAGATGGCATCACAATAATGTTTAGATGAAGGATGTTTTTCTACGATTTATTTTGTTTGGGGACAGAAGTTTTTTTTTCTAATAAAAACTCTGTTCGCTTCTCTTTCGTATTCTTTAGAATTTTCTTTCTATACAAACATGATTTGTAAATACTTATTCAAATCTGTGACTCTCTAATTGCTGAGAAAATATTTTGCTTTCAACAAATATAATTTTTAGTTTGTCTGGTAACCCTATGAAAGAGCTATGACCGATAACACAAAATGCGCATCATTTCACTTATATCAAATGTATAACACAGATTCAATCTCTTCGAACTCAATTTCAATGTTTAAAATATGACAAAATTATTATATAACAGTAAGTTGAGGAAATTCAAACAAATAGTAAATGTGTTAGTTAAATATTTACCACCACGAAAACAAGTTCTGATAAAAAGTGTAATATTTCTTTGATTAAAAAGATTGTATGATGTAATTGCAGCAAGTGGTTTTGTCCTATTTGGCAATTTTCCAAATATACGTTGAAGGAATACACGCGAGCGCTAGCGCGCTTCCTTTTCATTTACCGTGAGCGTCTTGAAAGTTCTTCAGTCACGAAGATTTTCCATAAATACTTACTCTTTAAACACATTAGGTTTCATCCAGTAGGTCAGGGGCGAGTGGTGCCACTTGGAGCATCACCCAACATCATCCTAGAATCACTTCGTCGTCTCTTTGCATCAAAGGCGACGACGGCGTCGCACTATCACATGCAGTTCACAAAACGTAACAAAGTAACAAAATCATCAAAGTATTGACTAAACGAAAATAATCTTGAAAGTGACTTAAGTCTTTAAGAAACTTCAATGCGCACCACTTTTCCTATTCATACTGGTAGTAAGCGCTTCTCCTTAAACTTGCGCGCGCGCTTATTTGCTTCAATAATAATCAAATCGAAACGAAAATAAAAAATCAATTAATTAGTATACACGAATTTAATGATTGCACCTCTCTGGCTTACGCTTGGTAACGTTATGCCATATGCAGCTATAGTTCTACTCATGCTTGTACCTTTCGGCTAGCCTCGTACACCTGAACGAACGCGGTTGCGCAATGATTATGGTTCTCTTGCAAAAAACCCTTCCAAATATTAAAATAAAATTAATTATCAATAGAATTAATTAAATATTATGTCAGTCAATATTAATACAAAAAAAAATAATTAGAAAATCGTGCTGAAAATAACGCAGTTTAGTCGTTAGCAATTGATCCACCAAGTAAGCAATGCCAAAACGCACATTCCGTCTAACCACATTTAAAAAAATCATTGGAATGTAAACGTTCTATGAGTGTTGTATCAAATTAACATTCTTTAGATTGCGCTGGTGCGATACTATTCGCACTTAAAGTTAAATTAAAGAAATTAGCAACAAATCCCTGCAGCTTTCAAAGATTATAAGATTTAATGTAGATGTTAGAACTAGAATTACGTAAGTAACTTTGTTAAAGGTGCAATTAAAAGTGTGAAAATTTCATGATAAAGTGATGAAACTGGAAGTTCCCTCTAGAGGACTACCTGTACTTGTTCCCTCTTTTGCATACGACCAACTAAACCAGTTTAGAATATGAAAAGGGCATAATATGTCCTTTGGGAACGATTGATACCGTTACCTAGAATATGTGCAAGGAACTATGCCAAGGGAATGATTGTAAAATATTTTGTTATTCATGCTTTTGTAACGTATGTACTAGACCACACATAATTATTTTTAATTAATATTTTGTTTGTATGAACGATTGTAAAATATGTAATTTAGCAACAGCAAAAAAACTTTTATCGCGCGTGCTTCGTTGATGAGATAATTTCTTAATTTTGTTTCGCATTTGTGTGAAATTATTCATACAATTACCGCGACTTTATCATATTGCAAATTATAAAACTTATATAGCGTAGGCAAAGCAATTGCCCAACTCTTTTACTCATAACTTTCATTTCATGCATGCTATCAAAATGAAAATTAATATGCTTATTAAGAAAAATAAAAAGGAACTACAAAACGTTGTCGTCGTACATACGACGATCGTATGTACATATATGCTCTTTAAAAACCAACAACTTTCTATATTCAATTATAGTTTTCATAAATACAAAATAAAAGTGTAGCACTTCTAGTCAGTCACTAAAATTTGTCCAGGTAGGATTTTGTTTGGCTATAAAAAAAACTGTTTGAAGTTTTGTAAAAGGCTTTTAGTTATTGATTTAGCAATATAAAAATATCAGAAATGTCAGTGACGACTTGACAAAGTGTTGTTTTAATTATGTTTGTAAGATGTGAATAAATTAAGAAATAATCTGTAATGTAATTGGGTTTTAATCTGATTAAAAAGTCAAAATGAAGTGTTAGATAAGTGCATTTAAATTTTACTTTAAAATTATAATCCTGTTGCGCTTAATTGGATTTATCAAGTAAGTTAATTAGATGGCTCTTTTAAGTACATTTAGGTAAATATCTTAGTTTTGTAAAGAGATAAAAAGCAATGGGACAATGAATATGAAAAAACTCAATAAATCTTCGCTCGCGCCAACCTAAGCGAGATGTCAAAGCTGCAGACCACCGTGAAGAAGATGTTCTTGTGCAGACATCGGGCAACCTGCGGAGTGACAGCTGTCGGTTCTTATATACTTTAGTTCTGTTCGCGAGTTTATGTTGAAGGCGTTCGTAAACACTTTGAGTTTATGCTTCAAATGACACCTACACCTTAAATTATATATTGGCCCAAATATAGACGTTTTTCACTTTTATTGTTACGACTTGACGCGATACTTGTACCAACCAACCCCCAAAAGCGAATTTTATAACTTGGCAGAAAATGATTTTAATGATCCACTCACCTCAATAACAGTCTGTCCATACTCGAGCACACAAAAAACTAAAATATCGACAATTTGCTTTACTAATATTAATTTATGAATCATACGTATTTATCAATACTCTAAAAATTGATAATTTATTCCATCAATCCGGATCAATAACATATAAGGGAAATTGCAACAACAACAAAAAACTTCTATAGAAACTCACCTGACTAATACATGAAAAAATGCACTTATCACACTTTTTTTTTACTGTAAGAAACAATCCATAATTGTGATAATTTATTATAGAAAAAATATTTGAGTCATAAAACAATTGATTACATAATAATGTTAATGATAAGCATTTGCAATGGATTTGTGTGTGTGGTCATTAGATTATATTATGTGGTGTAAACTCCTCCTTGTATTACCGACACTTAACCAATCAACGAGACAAGACAATACAATGAATTGCATTAATTAAAGACAGCTTTTGGGCTTACAAGCTCTTCCGCTACTAGTCCTGCGGGCTTCTCCTTTTAAATTGATACATCTCATTAATCAGCATCCAACATGATTTATTATAGAGTTATTGGCAGTCCTATTAAATCTTCATGAAATAAATATTATAATTCATCAAATCTACCATTATTCCTACAACCTATTTTATTTTATGCTTCTACTTCTTCCTTTTTAACGTGCTTCATTTTATTTAGTACAGAAGGTAAGAAGACCTTCAATTGAAGTCATTCAAACTTAGAATTTTGTTACAGAAAAGAATGAAGGTACGATATACCTGGAAGTGCACCTGTACATTTATAATAAAACTGCTATAAAAACATAATTTCGACAAAAGGATTTTATTGAGTGTGAACTATTCCGGAAGGTTTATCATATTTTGAATGTTGTTCGTCAATAGAAATATCAAACAAATCGTAAAAAAGTATTTTTTTATGGGTTCAAAGCGTCATAAAAACAGCCGAACGGGTATAATAATGTTCAAAAAATATTTACTTCCAAGCAATTTAATATGATAATGCGATAATGATAGCAAATTGCTTGCGAAATTGATTGGAAGTGCTGAAACATGAATTTTAATTGTAAATTTTCAGAAAATTGATTATTAACGCGTTAAAAATATGTGATACAGGCGCCAAAAATTAATCATACATTAACTTTGTATGGAGAAAAAAATCTTTTTATCGTATAAATTCCTTTATTATCTAAAATACCTACTATAACGTAACTATTTCAAAGTTGTAAAGTACAAAAACACAAATTTAAAAAATAGAAGATCAAGTGATTAGATTATTTACTAGATGCACACCTATGTAATAAATATAATAAACAGTTGATATTTTATAACAAAAGATAAGAAGAAATGAAAAAAAAATTAAATTATATTTATAGAAACGAGACCGATAAATTGGCGCCATGAATTTTGTTACTTTTATTGAGGTGTGAATGATTGCATAGAAATATTTTATAATTAAATACTAATTTGATATTGATAAGAGATAATTACATTAAGTGAAGATTAAAATATTTCGCTAAAATTCCGACAATTTCATTCATTAAGTGATAATTTCCGCTTGATTCATTTTAGTATTAAAGCATAAAAACGTTTTGTCGATTCGAAGGTAGTGGCGAGTCAAAAGATTCAGGAATGCACTAAATAAACAACAAGTGGCTAAAAGTACACACAGCCTGTCCACTACTCAAAGCTTCTAAACCTTTAATAGTGTTTGTCTACATATTCATCGCTTAGAGTTTAGCTCTACATGCTGTTTTCCTCGAAAAACTATTATATAATTACAAACTAAATAAAAGAAAAATTATAACGCGCTTGTGACATTAAGGTTACCAAACTTTTTTTTAAAAGATTTAAAAGTTTACATCTTGTTAACCAGATGAAATACTTACAAACACATAGGTGGATATGTGTGATATTACATTTTGAATTCTGTTCTCTCTCAACTCTCATAATAATCGTGAGAGATTAAAATTTTCTGATCTTGGACTCTCCTCTTTTCTGACTGGCAGAATTTAATTACAGATTTCTTTGGCGGCTGTTAAACCAAATCCGAGTTGAGATTTTATTCTGTCGTGAAGACCGTTTATCATATAACCAAACATGACATGTTAGTGTCAAAAAATTCAAGTACTCTTAAGCTACGTATATGAAAACAGTCTTGTAATCAAAACCGTTCCAGACTGCTAAATCTTTGGACAAACAACACATAAGCGCGTTCATCATGTATGAGAGCAAGTCTGCCATTATTTTCATTTTTCCTTTGCATTGCATTCATTGCATTCGAATTGTTTATACGCAATAAAAGGAACGACAACATACATGTCGTCGGCTGTCTTTGATACTACGTTCTCATCATATCCAAACGCAAAAAGATAAATTTAATTGCCTTTGGTTATATTTGCGTAAACGGTCCACCATTTTACTACTGATTTTATTATGGCATTCATTTGTTATGGTAGTCAAAAGAGAAGAATTGTAAAGAGTATGGGAATTAAATGGAAAAGGGTTTAAGTTTCGGTGTACACCTACACTTGACCTGTTAGGTCATCATAAGTCGCGCCAAGGAGCCGGTACGTTTGATCAACCACAATGTTTAGCGCCGTCACTCGTAAAGAAGGAATGTTAAAATCCGATCGGTACTTACATTTACCACAATTGGGCCTCAACCATATTTATGAGAAACGCGTTTAATATATCATCAGTAATTTGTTCATCATCGTCTCATCTACGTGTATATGATATCTCATCAGCTTAGCTTAGAGTAAAAATAGAAGCAAAACGGTAGTCATAAAAAGTAGAGAATTTCATGCCTTACTATATCTTGTCCTGTAAAGCTGCAAAATCTTCAATATGCATAATAATATGTTCAGGTTTTAGGAAGGTTGATCACGTACCTCCCATTCGCGAGCAAAACACTACAAAGCGCGCTCGAAATCATCATCATCATTATCATCTTCCAAAGACCGCAAACTATAATACCAAAAACGCTTGTGATCATAACAGTAATCTTCACATTTCAATAAAACCAATTGCGGTGCGCCTTCACTGTCGTCTCTTCTCACGCATGATTTCACTTTAACCCATGAATAATCAATGAACAAAATATACATTCAGGTCGATATATTCAAAGAATTTTAATTTACCAACATCATCATCCAAAAATTGTTATGATTAAACATCAATACATTATATTAACATCAAAACACCCTTTCATCTCTATCATTTTCACTTTTAACGAGCTAAATTTATACCATCACATACAACATTAATCCTTCTTCTCTCTTTATAGTAACTAATAAAGTAAATATTTTGCCATTCCATAGTATATTCAAATTGTGTGAATAATTTAAACAAATTTCTTGCAAAAATCATGAATGACAGACAATAATTTTAAAGGTAAATAAATGAAATTTCAGTCAATAGCGTAGATAAAATAGTAGCATAATTTCTTCAAGTGTACACTGCTCCTTGTCACCTGTCAGTGGCACTATCCACTCTACATCAGAACGACACGTTTTCAATTCGATTTTATTACATTATTAATCTACCAGTGAAAACATGTTTATTTACATCCTTAAAAGTGAAGTATTTGCTTAGAAAACAATCAGAAATGGTGATTGCACAGAAATATAAAAATTAACAAATAAACAGGACTAAGTAAATAATACGAGAAAATAGAATGTATGGAAAGAGGCAGAATGAATTGTGTTAATAAAGTTCTGTAGTATATTAGCGTATTTGAATGAATGAATATGTAATAGAATTAGAATCGTCGTCTACGCTGCATGATTGAATGAAACGAATTGTGATTGTAATCAAATTGCGGGTGTTAGCTGAGAAGTCGTGTCTACACAATCTGTTGGAAGCCATCCAAGCCATGATTCGTGATTATTGTGACACATCGAATAGACATCTTCTAGCTACTGGTAGACTCAATCCTCTTTTATGGATGAATGAAATCATAAAGATGATATTATAATGTTCATTTTACTATAGGAAAAACTGCTTTTGCAGAAAGACGACCAGACGTTGAATTTACAATCCGAATAAAAAGAAAAAAAATTATTGAAAACGAGTATCGTATAAGAGGGAAAATTTATCCCGTAGTACAAAGCAAACATGTAGCTAATGTGTTCTATTTTAAAAACAAATATATGTATAGCTGTTCTTTGGGAATATTTGTTTATCTACTACATTATGAGTAGAAGAGTCACCTTTCAACAGAAACAAGAGGATGGACTGTTTGGTGCATATCAGTTTTGACCTATTAAATAAGACGAATAGACGATTGTTATCGTAATGTATGTATAGTAAGATACATCGACCTAAAACTAAGTTATAACTCTTTTGTGATGTGTCAATATTTGAGAAAAATTATACAGAATGGAGCGTGTACGTTTCCTGGTTGCGCGATGGTAAACAAAAGTTTCGCGCGCGCGTTCAGGAAGTTGCATTGAAGCTTTTCAGCAAACGTGTGCGCAAAACATATTAAATTATAGCATTATTTTCGTTTAAAGGAGGAGAAGGTGTATGTGGAGTAACTTTTGTGAAAAGTTAAAAATAAGAAGGGCAGGAAAGCGGGCCGTCGTGGCGCCCCGCGAACTTTGCTGAAGTATATGGCCCGGTGTTTGCGACTTTCAGGTGACCGGCACCAAATGGTCGTTGACTTTTCTAAAGAAGCGCCATGTCTAGACTTACAAACAAATCTTTTTATTATATTAAATTTTCCAACCCTTGCGCATGAAAAATTACGTAACATTTTACAATTAATTAAGCAAACTATTTGCATTGTATAGCTAAACATGAACATAATACTGTTTCTAATGTTATGTTAGTTATGTGATAGGTAGGAATGTTGGTAAATTACATTCGTTCCGATTAAGGGTACACAGTGACGAAGCGCACTCCGAGTCCTTATAACAACGCGTAAAGGATTGATGCACTGACTCCATGCGTACTTAAAGATTAATGACGATGAACACTAAAAACTTATTTCTCTTTGTACATATTATTAATAAATGAACATACTTTAGTTCAACAACAACAACAGCAACAACAACAACAACAACAACAACCAACGTAACCAACATATGTACTAATGAAATTATTTATTACAGTTTGTTACGGGCGATTGTAATGGGATCGCACAATGTTTATTTTCAATTTGAACATAAATTGGTAATAAAACATAGTCTAGATGTTATTGATAAAGTCACGAAGAACGTAAAGTCATGAACCTATGTAACAAGGTGTAACCATGCAGCTTAACTTATTAGAGTTAAAAAGAAGGTTACTATGAGTATCACCTATTATAATATAATAGATTGTGAGGATGCAGATGATGCCTAGTCCCTATATCTATACCTACTCGTCGACATGTGCGTGTGAGTGTGAGCTGAGGCGTTTTTTTTTTACTCTCATATATGAATGTATTGTTCACTCTCTAATCATCATTCATCTTCCATGCCTTATACCCATTCAACACCCAAAAAACAAAAACATTCAATTAAAAAATGAAGACGGGACAATGTCGAGACTAAAATACAATGGATTTTGTTTGGATGTGTGTGCTATTAACCGTATGGGAATCTCCTTAAAATTAAAACCATGACCTATCCTAAACCTACCACGCGTCTTCTCGTCTCTTACCCTACTTCCAACCCAAAACAATCCACTCAATTCTATGTTAATTTACATCATTCTTCACTCATTTACATTAAACATACACTCACACACACAATGAACGAAAACTCATTAAATTGTTGACACACTTTTTTTCTCATCGTAAACTTATTATATTTGTGTATAACGAAAACTATCAATTGATGCAACTCTTGCAAAATATATTATGTATACTCGTATCGTATGTAAACAGTAATAATTGATGGAGTCAAACATAAAATGACATGAAAACATTTTTCAACAAATATATAGCTTTTTATGTTATTCAAAATAGATGCGTTTAGATTCTCATCGTGATTACCAAAGCTACGCTATCTATAAAAATATCAAAAACTGCTTCAAGATAATCTTTTATTTTCTCTCTATCAATTCAATCTATACATGTATATGTGTAAAGGAATGACAAAAAGACAACACGGATTATAAGATTGAGGCCAATTTATGGAATTACCCACATTTCATAAAACGTCTAACACATACCATGCACAATAAGAAGAAAAATCTAAATAACCCTCATACAAAATTAATTTACGATCCATAAATAATGTAGGCAGGCAGGACTTTTGCGGGTGTGCTTTTCGGCTTATAAAAATCAATGATGGGAAAAATTCGAAAATATAAAACGAGACGTAAAGTAGGTTAATGTCAAGTGTTAAATACACGCTCAGCAATTATCAAATTTTTGAATGTGCGGGTTGAAATTTCAATAACACACCCATCCATCCAATTTGAAACATTAATGTCTTTATCTATCATTATTATTTTGCGGAGAATGTGTGATCGAAAGAAGTATTGAAGAGAAGAGACGAAAGAAAATGTCTAATTGAGTGTTCAAGTCATCTACCTGTTTGTGCACCTTAAAGGTGTTGTTTAATTTTTACACCTGCAGCAACGTCTAAGATTTCTAAGAAATGTCATTTTGTCGGTGCATTGCATTGCATTTAACAGTACTGAAAGATGTATGAGTCTAGGAATAATTTGCCTTGAACATTTGCCGTAAGCCTTAACATTCACTCACATCATTTCTATCTTATGTATTTTTAATATTTCAATTCATTTTTAATTACCTATTTGCTACATGCATAATTAAGAAATCTATCAGTAGGTAAGAATTTTTCATGTAAGGTTATTGCACTACTTGAGTAAATATTGTCTATCAGTCAACAAATTTTCTGTTGATTATTTTTAGCAATAGAAAATGTTTTTATTTTTGGTAAAGCGAAAAGCAGAAAGAATTAGTGAAGGTTCCTACCTGGCTATTTCGTACATGTGTCTACGGTGGCCGCATTGGGTCGTATATGGAACGCGTGGTCGAAAAGTGGCGGTTGTGGTGGCGGCGTGCCTCGGTCGATAAGCGTCGGCACACTGACTGACCCGATACCGGCGTCGTCGACGTCGCGATGCCTTCGATCTCGCCCCCACTACACCTACACCTTCCTAAACTTCCTAACTATACAAACTATATCATCAGGACAAACATCCTTCTAATCCGTACTTAGGATACACTTTGATTTCGCGCTCTTATTTATATCAAATTTATATTCTTATCAATATCATTCTCTATGGTAGATTAACTTTAGTAAAAACAATAAACAAATTATTTTCAAATGCCATAAACTTTTACAAATATTAAGGTCATAGTTCGTTTAGGTCACATTATTTTATTTATGCATTCATTGCAAGTTTGTTTACTTCATGAAGAAAATAATAAATCAGATGATATTTAATTGAAATTACAATTAGCAATAATAAAATTTTATAGTAAAGAATGAAATTATCATAAAAATTCAAACAACTTCGTTTTACACTTTGATTTCATCTAAAATTTTATAACCCAAAACATTTATACAATTTTTTATATTTGTCTACATAATTAGTATGTGCAAGAGCAAAGATTTTGTTTGAAGAAATATTTTATGTATGAGTATGAGTATTACGAAATGATTTGAAAGTCGGAAATCAAATATTACATGCATTTCCTTGCATGAAATGAAAAGAGATATGAAAACAGAAAGAATCGTTAACAAACAAGAGCAAACGTACGCTTTACTTATTTAAACAAATGCTCTGTTAAGAATTATTATTATGACAAGGCGTTGAATGTATGAAAAGACAAACGAATGAGAAAAAGAGAAACCACAACGAGATTTATTTTAACAATAACATTGTCACGTTTAGTAATATCGTAATAAAATACTCAAACTCTATATATGGTAGGCCTTTATTATAAATTATAACAACGAACATGCGTTACCTTTCGACCTTTCAAAACTTTATTATGGACCATTACAGAACATTTATTATTTCCTTAATTTATTATTTACATCTTAGCATGGTCATTGCTAATGTCTATCGCTCACATAGTTTGATAGACCGATCATCAATTTCATCGTAAGTAAATTAGAAAAAATTGCTAATTTCACCCTTGAAATGCAGCAGGTGGTGATGAGATAGATGATGAGACATGAAGGTGAAGGTGTGATGCGGGTGGGCGACTAAACAATAACGCGTACCATGTTATAATGCTTTTCAATATTATTTCTATAATATAATAATAATAATAAAATATTATTTGAAAAGCAAGAGGATGCAGACTCGTGAAACTATTGTATATGTGTAAGTGTGTGGATAATCAATGATAATGATTTATAAACAGATTTTTTTCAATGAAACTTTACATTACATATTGTTGTTTTACCTCATGCATATTCAACAACCGTACGTTCAAATAAAATAAAATAAATAATGGAAGTAAGTCTTGCTTGTTTCATATTTCGCGTTTATTGGTGTAAATAAGAAATTGTTTTTTGCAACGCAACGCACATTCTTTGTTAATATTCATTACTATAATAGATATAACTACTATTAAATGATTAATTAATCTTAAATTGTTTGATATCAAATTTCATTACAAAATATGCATGAGAACAACGATGATGTTGAGTAACAAAGGCATTAACCCCTTTTAGATCAGATCACAAACGGTCCGCACTAATAATAGGTCTTGATTACAAAAACTTTACATATGCATATTAAGGACCTAATTTTTTTGGTATTAGATTACATATCGATGTATGTATATGTGTGTCTGTTATAAAAAAGTGCAACAATTAAGTACTGACCTTTCATTTTATGACGTTCTTCAAATCACGTATACACAATCACAAAATCATAATTTTTAGCTCGTGCGGTATGAACAGGCAAAAATGAACTTTGTTCTTATATAAAAAAAATTGCGTGCATAATTGAATCGATTCATGTTGCGCAATAGCATTTAGCGCAGAATTAGAATATAATTATAGATTAATTATTACGTGTATGTAAAAAAATGCAGTAAAGTATAGTGATGTATTTTGCATCAATTTGCCGTCAACACTTTTACTACATGCAATCCATAGCGGTTGCAGTAGTAAATTGTGTTGTGGGAATTGAGCTGAAGCCGACCACGAGTCGCGAGTCTGATTAGATATGGTAATATGTAGAATGTAGCAGCCATCAAAGTTGATGATGGTGTATCCATCGAGTAATGTAAATTGCCAAATTTACGACTTAACAAAGTTACTGAAGAGAATTCTATAAAAAAAATAAACGATATTGTTGATGGTGCAGTACTTAAAAGTGATAAATTTTGTCTGTTAATATATTTTGCAGTTAAACCATAGGTTAATAGTATTGGGCTCTGCTTCTAATGTTACATTGATAAGTTGCGTTGTTGTTATTTAAAGCGCATTCTTCCCGTGGCGTTCTTCTCTCGTAAATTGCAAAATCATTATATTACATTCTAACAATAATTCTCTCTCGCACATACATTTTGTTGTTTATGTTAATTACTCTCCTTAAAATCATCCCCTCAACATCCTTGCTGATAAAATAGCGCAACATTATCAAGGGTTGTTGAGAACAAAACGACTCTCACTCAATTTTATTATATCACCAACGGTAGACACTAATTAAGTACTAAGAAAGGACGAAAAGATTTTTTTCTCAAAAAAACATTAATTTAATGTGAGGTACGATTTATAGAATGCTGATCGAAGAAGATAAATAGAAGGAAGCATTGATTTAGAAAAGCCTGTTGCAAGCGCTACCGGCGCCTATAGATGAGAATCTTATCACAATCGTAAAAGGCCTTAAACACACTCACACATTTATAGCCTCCTCATATTCCTAGAAGGGAGTAAACACTAAAACAGCAATTGTTTTTAATAATGCTGCAACAACAATGTCAACTCGAACAATAATTAATGATTTCTTGGATCTGTAAGTGCATGTGAGAAGTGGTTGTATAGCCATCCAAGTCTAATCGATTTCTGTTGTTTATGGAACGACCCTCATAACTCTATTCTTACTAATGTCGTTCGTCCAATGACAAAACGATGCGATTTGAAAGTACTATTGTTCTAACTTCAGCTATTAGTTGACTTGCTGACAGGTTTTTCAGAACATGTTTGGGTGCGTACGTATAAGTGTTAAGGGCGCCCAACACCAAAGCTTTATAACACACATCCGCTTAAAAAACTACCCCATTACTTACCAGCATTTATATTATCTTAGCCGCTACTTTATATAGATTGATTTTTATCAATCTCTGCTGGAATTGAGATAAGAACATTTTTACCTGCACCTTAATTGTAAAGAATCTTTTAACTATAATTGATACTTTTTATTGAAATTTCAGAACATTAAAAAATTAATCAAAGTAGCTCTGTATTAAAATTGGTTTCTTCTGATTTTTCGATCCGGTACGTAACTCTCATTTGAATTGATAGAATATGTTGTATTATCTATGTCATTGTTTCTCCAGCTATTACTAGGATAGTATGAGGAATTATTTACGTATTCATGTGCTTGATTTTGTTCAGTATTATAGTAAGAAGAAGATTGTCCACTGTGCGAATTTGATGTATAACTCCAAATGTTTCTTGCTGGACGTGGTTGATTAAATGCTTGATTTCGCTGATTATTATAGTAAGAAGAAGTTTGTTCACGTGAAGGTCCACTATGCGAATTTGATGTATAACTCCATACACTCGTTTGTGGACGGGGTTGATCAAATGGTTGAGTTCGTTTACGTGGTGAATATCTTGTTTCGTGGTTTCGTGAATAATGTTTATCATTGCGCCTTTGACTTTGATTATTATGATAACCTCCATATTGATCCTCAATACCTTCATATTTTTTATATGCAGAAATTGCATACCGTGGTAATCGTAGTTTATTAAATATTGAAATTGGATCAGATGATTTAAAGTAATAAACTTTAGTTCCGCCGTTATATCGTCCTCTTTTCATGTTCGGTTGCGGTGCACCGGGACGTAAAATATCATGGACATACGTTTCTCTTACAATAGCATGTCCACGAGCATCTTCAAACACTGAAATTTCATACATTCATTAAGTTATTTACATTTAAAGTATCTAATATGTCCTGAGGGTAAACATATAGAATGCAAGTAAAAAAGATGTCTATATAGAAAGATGGTAGATGGTTTGAAGTTCTATTACTATTACAGTTATGACACAATCGCCTAGGTTGTACGCATAAAATCAAATTGAAAATCAAAATTTATATAGATAATTTATTAATAACTTTCAAGTTATTAAAAGATAATTAAGTTTCTATAAACGTGTGCACGCGTTTGTCTACTAGATGCTATTAAATAAGTTATTAATGAAGAAATTGCGAAAGGCATTCATCAATTTTCACACGCTACGAAAATTCTTATTAATCATTTCACTTTTTTTATATTAATTAGAAGAAAGGAAAAGTATAGTATAATAGATTAACTGTATTTTATTAAATTCTAAAAAATTTATATTGAAAATTAATTTTATTTAAAATTTGCAATGATATTGGATTATGATAAACGAAAGACAACAAATACTGAATTATGATCAACTACTTACATTTTATGGCTTCTGCTGGAGGTATACCCATTCTATCTACCATATACTTACAAATAAATAATCCTGTACGATTTAAGCCATGTGTACAGTGAACTCCAATGAGATATTCTGAAAAACATACGAGAAAACAATAAAATATTTGTCATTATATTTAAATAGTAGAAAAGTACGGTATTTTATTATTATGGTATAAAAATATTTATTTTATGTTTGAGATTTTCAGTTGAAATACATGTTTAATGACCTAGATGAAACAATTCTCTCGTATGGAGAAGAAAAATTCAACGTTCAAAGATAACCATAATTTTTCCAAGTCAATATATCAAAATAACAACACTTATGTTTATTTATTGTCATTGCATTTCAACAACAATACAAGTATAAAGAATTTTATGGTCAAGCCTTGTATAACTGTGTTGTTTCATAAAGAGTTGTTGATATCTACACCAACAACACATTCCAAATGTCATATTTTGATTTTATGATTTAGAAGAATGTGAGGATGATATGTGTCCTAAATTATCAACAATCACTATATGTTTTATTCGTAATGAAATATAAGGAATGTCCTTGTATTAGTTACATTGACCATTAATAACCATAAGCATCATGATGGTTTGTTCTTGATTTTTTTATTTGAAAAGGATCAATCATATGATGTGGACATGTTCGATACGAAGTACTCTGGGTAACGGTATGATAGGTAAATAGTAGTAAGAGATGGGCCCCCTAAGATTCGTTACAATTTCAAGCTTTTTGATCGTACTGGGGGGTCAACCGATTTGTACTTATCACTTACTTGTATACGAATACATTAATATCATCAATAGAAAGTCAATTTTTTAAATTCGATACGACAACCTGATGCCCTTGTTATTATATGCTTCCTTTCATTTTGTTTAGGTTTCAAGCAATTGTGCATACAATATTAATTCTTCCTTCTCTATGAAGATGCGTATAGAATTTGGTAATGAGGCACGCATTTATCGATATTTTCTATATTCGGATAGATCAAAAGAATGAACTTCTATGATCGAATAATAAAAAGTAGTTTTCTATCATATCATAAGCTCATCGATATAAAAATTAGACGCACTAATTTAAACTGTAGGCTTATGAAGTGGATGGGTGTGTCATGAGGAAAGATTGGTCCAAGATGGATGAGAATGAAGCGAAGAAACCAGAACGTTTGTTTAGTAATTACTCATTACATTTTACTTCTAGTCCCACAATGGAATTTCATATTCACAGTTTGTTTTGTTTCATTTTCATTTCTATACAACATTTTGTCACTCTTATTATAATTTCACCACAATTATCTTCACTTTCCTTTAATATTCAATTTTCTTCAATATCGTTGTAATAAAATTGAAAATGTGACTAAATAGATTTCATGGTTGGATGTGTTATAAAATAGAATTTCACTTTGTTCACAGATTGTGTATTTGTTCATTGTACATTATGAATTATTCAAACTTTTAACAACACACAGACCGTAGCAAACATATGTGATTACGCCATAGATTTTCTTTTATTATTATTTGAATTTTTTAAAGAATATAACAGAAAAATAGAAAAAATATCAAAAAAAAAACATTCTCAATAGTCGATCATTGCCCTTTCGTAATCTATCTGGCAGGTCGTTTAATACGAATGGATTAAAACATCGTCTAGAGTAAGAATGCGCTATGCACACATTGTACCGAATGCTATATAGAAACACTAAACTTGATAAAGCTCTTAGATAATTAGAGAGTAGAAAGATATAAGTAAGTGTCCAGTCCGCCTACGTGAATTCTTCTCTTCGTCTTGCTGCTTCTGCTGTTGGTGGTGCTGCTGCTGTTGTTAGAGAAGAGTGCATAATGAAATTTGAAAAATTTATGTGTATTGTCGATGAGCATACATTCGATTGGTGACTATCTCATTTATAGGTAAGTTCTTTGTTGGTACACATTCAGAAGTAGCTACTACTTTAAATTCTTCATCCTCAAGTGATTATTTATATTACAGTCTCAATGTACTCTTGAAATATTGACGATACGATCTTATCATAATGCCTCTTTGATCAAAAAAATAAAGAAAAACATTTCGATGCATGCAAGCACGCACAAAACGTTTAATATTTAGGAGATGTCGTGTGTTGTAATAGGGTACTGTACTTTGCAGCATTCCTCATTATTTCAATATTACTCCAATTAAAAAACGTATCAGATAAGATAAATTGGGTGAAGTGAGATTCAGAAAGTTGATAATACTTACTATTGTCAGGAGCTGTTCTCTCCATGAAGTCGTCTACTGTATCGAAAAACCTGTAAAAAAAGTAAAAATATTATGTTTAGATTCCCACAGTCTCTCCCTGTTTGTAGATAAATAAACCCTTCCGTCCGCGCGGTCTCTTCTTATAGTGGAAGACAAAATACGCCGCGGGTGGTTCAAGTGCTTCTTCGCGCCTATCTCTCCACTCTTGTGTTTACAAAATATTAAA
>JAODFZ020001325.1:0-18044 GCA_027574845.2 Deinopsis erosa
ACACACACAAGACGGTTCTGTCTATCCTTTTCTTAGAATTTGGTAGGGATGCTTAAGTGGCGACATCATACGGGTGTCAAACATTACACTCGGATCGGACGGCGCTCTTAAAAGTACAGTGAAACCTCAATTTAATGGACTACTATTGGAAAAAAGAAAGGCAATAAAAATATTTAAAATATGTATGTGATTTAAATGAAATGAAATTAATTTTACCCAAGAAAGTTTCTTGCATTCAAAATTATAATAAAAAACAAATACTTTTTCAGAAAGCACACTTTGTTTTTGTATACATTAAAGTTTAAACAAATACAATCATTGCAATTATTTTTCTTTGGATTTTGTTCGTATATCGAGGTTTTACTGTACTTATTTTTCGTAAAGTTTTCACTTTTATTTAACAAAGTCCTAATTACGCCTGTGATAAAAAAAAGTTTTTTTAGCGTTGAATTGCATGAAAATGCTATTTCATTCATTCGATTTTTTTTCTACATAGTAAGAAATAAAATAAATGAAAGAATCGCAAAGAGAAGGCTAATATTTAAACAGTTGTATGTTGTGCTGTGAATGTTCTCTGATGTAATATATGTGTAACATAAAAAAAACGCCAAAGGCGATGTGTGCGTTTGGATTATATTTATAAAGGTAGAAAAACAAATTATTGTGGTTTTGACAAACTATTAATACATGTGTATATGAGAAATATAATTATATACTCTTATTTCATATCAATTTCTTATTTAAAATTCATCTGTGATTATAATTAACTTATTTTATTACAATCAAGACACTTAAATAATATTATTTATTCACCATGTAATGATGATGTATTCCTTTTTTGATAGATGAAATTATTATAAAATCATAATAATGATTGCAATTATATTTATATAATTTAAACAAAATATGCAAGTAATAAAAGTATTTATTTATAACTTAACAAATTTATGTGAAAATTTCTAGGTGCTTTAAATATTTTAGCTCAGCCCCTATGGGCTCCCCTTTGGATTTATCTTACTTAACCGTTTATGAAGTAATTTTTCTTTATTTATTAAATTAGTTATTGAAACGTAAAGAATCGCATGAATTTGTATTGGCAATGAATAAACAATTTCATTCATTTATTCAAATATATTTTCTGAATTAAAAACGTTTTATTTGCACTGTATTCATCTGTAATTATAATTAACTTATTTTATTACTATGAAGGCACTTAATAATATGTAATGATGATGTATTCCTTTTTTGATTGATGAAAATATTATAAAATCATAATAATCATCATTTATTGCAATTGCCAGTGTGGTAATTTATATTTATATAATTTAAATAAAATATGCAAGTAATAAAAGTATTTATTTATAACTTAACAATTTTATGTGAAAATTCCTAGGTGCTTTAAATATTTTAGTTCACAATCAATCTAGACCCCTATGGGCTCCCCTTTGGATTTATCTTAACCGCTTATCAATTAATTTTTTTTTATTTATTAAATTAGTTATTAAAACGTAAAGAATCGTATGAATTTGTATTGGCAATAAATAAACAATTTCATTCATCTATTCAAATATATTTTCTGAATTAAAAACGTTTTATTTGCACTATAATTATAATTATTATAATTATTACTATCAAGGCACTTAATAATATTATTTATTCACCATGTAATGATGATGTATTCCTTTTTTAATTGATGAAAATATTAAAAAATCATAATAATCATCATTTATTGCAATTGCCAGTGTGGGGTAATTTATATTTATATAATTTAAACAAAATATGCAAGTAATAAAAGTATTTATTTATAACTAAACAAATTTATGTGTAAATTTCAAGGTGCTTTAAATATTTTAGCTCAGTCTAGGCCCCTATGGGCTCCCCCCTTGGTTTTATCTTAATCGCTTATCAAGGAGCTTTGCTTTATTTATTAAATTAGTCATTGAAATTGTAAAGAATCGTGTGAATTTGTATTGGCAATGAATAAACAATTTCATTCATCTATTCAAATATATTTTCTGAATTAAAATCGTTTTATTTGTATTGTAGAAGAACAATAGAAACAAATCGATAGCTAAGGGTAGTTATAGTAAAAAACTGCAGGTAATAAAAAGAATGATTTCATAGAAATGATTATAAAATTGCAGCATTTTATGGAAATAGTAAAACGACTTTTTATATATTTTATTGATTTTTTTTGCAACATGTGGAAATGTTCCCGAGTGAAACGAAACTGAAACGTTCTTTGTTATAATCTGTGTATACAGAAGACAGGAAGTCAATGCAAACATGCTTTATACAAAATGTATACACATAAACTGTTTAGTTTGAGCAAATCTTTTAATTTAACCTCATATGGCATATGACACCAACCAGTTGATTAATATAAGGGTGCAATTTACATAAACAAAATTAATTTTCTGTATGGATGTATGTGTGTGTGTGTGTGTGTGTGCGCTTTTGTTTCATTTAAATAAAGTGGATTAAATCAAACACTTCCTTCCTACTTATAAAGACGAAGATGTTATTTTAATTAATTTAATTTATTTTAGTGCATGGGATTTTATGGAGTTTCTGATGGCGTGACGTAAGAGTAGTTGACATTGGCATGGGCGCCTCGTCTGGGGAGGACGCGTACAGCATCCCCATCTTAGCGAAAATCTTTCATGCGTTACCACATTTCAATGTTACATTACATGAAGTCAATTCATCATTCAATCCAACATCACCCATATACCTAGAGGTAATTAAAACATATCCATTTTCATTAACATACCAACATTTTTGAGATTTTTCCAAAAAAATATTCAAATTTGTTTGTTATGTTTATGTTTATTATCACATTACTAAATAGGTTTAAAATTGAAATTGCAGAGTTTAGGTATACTTGGATCGGTACCTGCAGCCTGGTTAATTTTAACTCTATTGGTGCTTCTAATCTATCTGTTGACAAGATGCTGCGATCGTAAACCGCGTCCATCGCGTTCCATAGCCGCATTAAAAGTAACGCTTGCCATTGTCTCAGTGCTATGCTGTGCGGCGGTCGGTTTGGGTCTTTACGGCAACGACGACCTGCACAATGGCATTACTCAAATGCTGCAAGAAGGCAGGCAAATCGATCAGCAAGTGCAGCGTATTCGCAATCAAACGGAAAATATCGAACGACAATTACGGCAACAAGCTAGTCAGCAATTGACTCAACTTAGAGATATTTTTGATGAACCTGTATCAAATACAACCGCTTTGAAACAATGTATGTTATTGTTAAGATATGCGACTGATAATAATACGGCAGCTGCGAGTGCAGCTGCTGACATACGACAGCCTTTGCAAGGCATTTCACTAGCGCCGAAAATCAATTTCGGCGAAAAAATCGAACAAATTCGTTGGCCCTTCACAATGGCCGTACTCAGCGTATTGCTCATCCTTTGTGTTATACTTCTGGTAGGCGTTGCAAGGCACAATAGATGTGCTTTAATTGCATTTTCAGTTTGTGGATTGCTTGCCGTTATCGCTTCGTACGTAATGGCAAGCATTTACATTGCATCAACAGTCGCATTAGCTGATTTATGTATGGCGCCAGATAAATTCGTTGAGGATCAAGCGACGAACGAATTGACAAAGGAGATATTGCGCTATTATACGAGCTGCGAACGGGCGCGAGCAAATCCATTTACACAGCGTTTACGCGAAGCGAAAGGTGCAATTGAAACAATGCGCTCCGTACTAAATCAATTGAAGAAGCCGTCAATGGATTTGTTTCCACGTAAAGGTCTCGATCCAAAATTTAGTTCATTATTGAATCAAGTGAATGAAGGTGATTTATTAATTACCGCACTGACAGCGAGTGTTGACTGTCGAGCATTACACACGCATTATCTCAGAGGGACCAGAGCTTTATGTAATGTTGGATTATTAGGATTATCTTTGATGTTAGCATCCGCTGTTCTGGCAGGACTTCTTCTCACCGTCCTTGTATGGGTTGATTCCCATACTTGGATTTATATAAGGAAGAAGTATGTTTTCTCTTCATTCTTTATTCGCTGATTAATATCAATTGTATGTGTTTTTGTAGGAAAGACTATCATCAAGTGAATGAAACGGATCCGTATTTACCGCCACCAGCTGCCAGTCAGGCGATTGCAGCAAGGACATTACAACGTAGCCAAGGGTCGTCTTATCTTCCCGATACTCCCCCACCCAGCTACACATCTGTCATGATGCATAATTGCATACCAACTTCTTCCAATCCCATGCATGAAGCTCAATCTTTAATGTATTTATTTGTTTATTTATTTATTTATTTATTTTAAACCTATTTTTAGTGCATGTGCTACACAATTCAATATCCATGCTTAGATTATCATTTAGTGATATCAGCCGCTGGCTATGTGCAATGTAGAGTGTTTGCTTCATCTTACAGAGATGGCTGTGACATGCGACCACCAGATCATCATAGAGGAGGAGGAGGCGCAGCCCATATGTCTCATCTCAGAGGCCACACGCTCGGACGACTCCCGTCACATCACCATGAGCAACTCTCAGGACCTAATAATGGCAAGTACGCGACTTTGAGCAAACAATGCAAGACGCTTGAAAGCTCTGATTTTTACTGAGACAGGTATTTGCTTGACAACAAAGCGACAAAGACATTTATTAAATTCTTGCTTACTGTAATCAGGGCTGCCTGCAAGGACTTCCCAAATTTTAAAGGTTTTAAGTTTGACCAACAGCAGCAGCAGCAGCAGCAGCAACAGCAGCAGCAGCAGCAGCAGCAACAGCAACAATTACATCAACCACCAAAAACAATTGATGTATCACATTATCACCATCAACAACGAACGGCGAATATAAATAAATTCAGTTCGTTAGGACGAAGACCACTACCTCAATTGCCAGATGAGAAAGGCCGTAAACAACCAGCCATGCCAAAGGTACCGACTACCATTTCTCAAACCGTCGAAACGCCGCTCAATCCGACGAATTTCCGTTCTTTGCAACGCGGCGTCGCCTGGCAAGATACCTCTTATCAATCAGGTATACAATTTCGTTCGTTGCAACGTGGTGCTTCTGCATTGCCGCAAGCTCACTCACAATTTCGATCTGCTAAAATACAAGATCAAACGCATGAGAATATGTATGCGAATAATGAGAGTGATCGGCAATTGTACGCTGTTACCGAATTATAAATGTTTTCTTTTTAAGTTTGAACACATTTTGGGAATTGCAGGCAGTTAACAAAAAAAAGACCATAGAAACTGCATTTATATTATTTTCCACTTTGTTAATAAATAACAAAGTTATTAATGATTTTTGAAATGAAAGGAAAGATAACGCCACAAGGTAAAGTATATTGTTTAGAAAATGATTAAATGACAATATGCGTTGTTTTGTGATTGATTGAGATTGAATTAGAAACAAATGAAAGATGCGAAATATTTATAGCTCGTACATTTCTAACAACTATGGGAGCAATACTTATTTATTTATAAAAACAAACAATCGTCAATTTTCGACGTCTTTTCATACAATTTTAGCGTTTAGATAGAAAAATGACATTCCAAACAATCATTTTGCCACAATACGCGTTTGGATGGAATTTAAAGACATTGCTCATAATGATAAAGAAAAACATTTTGTGTCAAAAACAATTTATTTTCTCAAAATAAGACTTTGATTTTTCTAATACTTTCCATGTAATTTTATGGCTGTAGGTAGACTATAAATTGATTTATATGTGCTTGACTTAAATCACATCTCACAGCACAAACTTTGTATAAAAAAATCACATTAAATCAATTGGAAATAATCGTCATTTCGTTCTGCTTGCAACATGCAAGCGTTAGCTTCAATTTTTTTAGTAAACATTGCAGATTTTTCAATGTAATCTGTAAATGAATCTCTTGTATATAATTTATACATTGATATACCATGGAAACATTTTTGTACATCTGATTTTATCGTTCTAGTAATATAGATTGATATAGAGAAAAAGTTAACAGTTTATTAAGAGTAACAACATGTGAAAAAGAGATTTCAATTTTTTTTATGAAATGTAGGATAATTTAAATAAAAAAAATACATAAGTTTATATAACTGCCAAAGATATGATGAATGGTTGGTGAAGTTTTCATTAGAAACGTTTTTTCAAAAGAACTAAACAAAACTAAAGTGTTGAATGTATTTCATTTAGGACGTATTCTTATAATATAATAAGTAAGTGTATAAGAATTTAAACAAAACAAAAAAATGCAATTGAAATTTTCAAAATATGAAAAATTATTTTTTTATTTTTTTTCATTTCTAATTGACATCGATTCTTGGCCTGGATTTATTATTCTATAACCAATGGATTTTCTTTTCAATTCTTTTATGTATGATACTGATATTATTATGTAATATATAAAATATAGTACTGGAATATAATTTATTTGTAATATTTAGTATTAAAATAATAAATTTATGTTTAATTGTATCTACTTAAAATAATTTTTCAAATTTTACTACTAAATGTTTATTAAAAAAAATAATCTAGATTATTACTTTTCATTGTTGGCATGATACACCACATAGGCTTTATTTAAAATTTCATGCACTCCATGCTTGCAATCAATTTTAATGTTATCTGCTTTATTTTCCAGATACTTTTTAAGGAAATATCGATTTAACGAATGCACTTCCGGATGCGTTAAATATTCACTGAATTTCATCCATTTCATTTCAGCTATTTCCCTTTCACACTTTTGTACATTTTTAGTATTTGCTTTTAAACAAACGACGATATACATATCAGAACAACCAAATTGTGATCCATGTCCGTGACGAAATGATACTATTGCTTCAAAATTTGTTTGTATATTAGCTTCTTCGTATACTTCCCTCATCGCTGCATCAACTATATTTTCACCTATAAAAGTAAATTACCGATAATTGATAAAGGTGATTATTGAAATTTGTGATAATTGTCTTAAATTTTAAACCATTGCGTTCATAAAAGTCATAATTTTGAAAAAAAACTGAATTTCTTAAACATCATATAATTTCTTAATTTTTGCTTTGAATTGAATCACTTAACGAAAATTTATAGTAATAATAAGAACAGTTGCGTCACTAGGGTTGGTGTCACCCCCATTACTACTAAGAACTACATAGAAAATATGTTACTTTTTTAATTGTTATTTTAACATTAAATTTTATTTCATTTTAAATCTCTAGTAAATCAGAACTTTGCTTTTCTGGCCTTTAGAGCTACAAAATTTCTAATTACTTCATCGAAAACAACTGCAAATCAAATTGTAAAGTTCCTTTCTTAAACTAATCTGTGGATTGCTACAAATATTTAAGATTTGACAGATATTTCGGTGCAATTTATCAGAAGTTAGGACAAAGAAAGGAACAAATCTAATGTTATATTCTGGAGTAGTTATTATACACGCAAAACTATAACACTTTTTTGTGTTTATATTTTAGCGGTCCGCACCCCCTAGCGACGCCACTGAATAAATAAATAGTAGTGTTATACCTGT
Source organism: Deinopsis erosa (assembly GCA_027574845.2). Classification (NCBI taxonomy): domain Eukaryota; kingdom Metazoa; phylum Arthropoda; class Insecta; order Coleoptera; family Staphylinidae; genus Deinopsis; species Deinopsis erosa. Next base: position 7,524 of record JAODFZ020001325.1, read on the forward strand.
TTCCACATATCCTCCAGGTAATTTCCAATTTTTCGTTATAAAAAATCGTTCTTTTACTACAAGAACTTCATCGTCTTCACTTATAACTAAAGCGCCAACTCCAATCAAATTATGTGCGTATTTTGGAATGTTGCATTCCTCATTTTTCGGAAGCCATTTAATGAGCATGACATAATCTTCTTTAGCGTGATGAAAAACGAATCCATTCTGCAATTTAATTATGTTTTATGACGTTTGCAACCTTATTGATTAAACATATTTACTTTAGTTAGATGTGGCACCCAATCCGATTGTTTAATATCAACTCTAAACCAAATTCCACGTTTCCGTTCACTTTCCCAATCCCTTAAACATTCTTAAATTACATTTTATTAATACATATTTTTATTTATAAATAAGTGTGCGTTTACCTGGCAATTGATTGACAAGTTGATCGGTTTCGATATTCTGCTCAATAGATTTAATTAAAATACCTTCATAGCGATCTGTTGTGTATTTAAAAGTCGACATAGTGACCACATTCAAACTGTAATTTAAAATACATAAAACTATTTCTAAATCCTTCAAGCTAAACAATAAAAATTACTTAAATTTGTTCAATCGTATATTTAATGCATCATAGAATAAATGTGGCGTATTTTTTATAATGCGACAGTAATTAATAAACATGAATAATAATAAATTAACATTTATTTAAAATCATAGATCAAAGGTAGCATTTGATTTTAGGTTATGTTATATCATAAATCATTTTGATTAGATAATTAAAGTTTCTGCCGTTTACGCTTCCGTTTCAGTAATTCGTGATCAACGCTTGGACATTCTCGTTTTTTATGTCCTGGAAGTTTGCAATGGAAGCAATCCTGCAAAATAAAATTATGTATAGGAATAGGAAATGAATAGTAGATATTGAATGTGTTACATTATTTGTTTCGCCACATTTATGATCAATTTGAGCGCATCGATTGCATTTATCGCAATGCGTCCATGTCGGTTTAACGCATTTTTTACATGCATCACAATGCACATATGTTCTACCATCCTTTGATGTACAGACTTTACATTTATTGCAATGTTTATTTTCCTTTGATACCCAACGATTGCATTTTTTACAAAGCTTATATCCTTCCTCTTCGGGCAACTCTATTAAACTAATTTAAAATAATATAAAAGTTGTCAAAATAGAATAAACATTTACCATGGATCTAAATTTGTGAATATCCTTACGGGTGATCCTTGTTTTCTACCTTTAGGACCATCAGAAAACAGAGGATGATTATCATAGTCCACTTTATAATCTAACATTGTAAAATTGCTCAAATTATTCAAAATGTGCGACTCATTGAAGTATGGAAAAATCCAAAATATTGGCAAATCTTTCTCAATTTCATTCAATTCTTTATGATATTCTGATATGAGTTTAAATGTGGTCGATAATAATTCCACTCGCCCACCAAACGGTGGGTCTGTTATCAAAATAAGTTCTTCGCCATTATTAATTTGTAAAAATTCTTTGAAATGAACAAATTGTTCGTTTAGAAAGAAATGATTATTGAATGCATTGTACCAGCAAAACTCTGACGGTCCAAAGAATGATAAAAAACGTTTATCAATGTCTAGTAGGAAGCTATTCATATCTGGAGCGCTATTTTTTACGTGTTCATGGATTCTTGGAGCTCCTATACATAAAACATTCCTGCAATAATTAAATTATTGTTTAATTAGTTAAAATATTTCATTATTACTTCAAATTTAACTTCTTTAGCATATCTACGATTGTATTTACAGTATTTTTGGTAAATAGATATTGAGCTTCCTTTTTATCCTCCTCTAAAGGCCTTAAAAATTCACTAGGACATTTCATTTGATAGTCAGATACATTTTTTGTATGTTTATGTCCATTATGTTTTAATTTATTTTCTCCTAATTGAAATTCCTCACAATCATGGCAATAGAATCGTTCGTTTGGTGTTAGAGATAAAGTTTGATTGAATAATTTATAGGAATTTACATGATTTATTCCGTCTATTAAATTTCTAGTTTCTTTTTCCCATAAATCCTTCTTAAACTTCTTTAAATCCTTTTCCCATAAAAAGAAATTGCATTGTTTCCTATTTCTGCAAGCTGAACAAGCAAAAAATCGTTTTTCAGCATCATGGTGATTTCTTGCAAATAAAATGGTTGGTCCATGAGGACACTGAGGATGTTTCTTTAAATCGGATGAAATCACTTTTACACCAGATCCAAGCATGCTCTCTACTTTTTGGATAATGTAAGGAAAATTGAGGTTATGTCAACCGCCAACATCTGTCAAATATTTGTTTATTTACATTTAAATTAATTGAAAATGGATGAATCGCTTAACAATTTAAGTGTTTACGAATTAATAACATTACTATGTGAAAAATCCATTGCAAAGAATAAAATTAATACACCTGTAAAGAAATTAAGAAGCAATGCCTATGAAATTTTATTGGGAAAAAGATTACCACAACATAATGGTAAATAATTTAATTATTAAAGCAATGTTTACATTTATATCATTTTTAGGTAATCATAAAATCTTACCTGGCGATCTAGGCGATCCTGAATCAGAAATAATCGCATGGCAAATGACTTTGAGTATTTATCACAATCGAAAAGACACAGCTGATAGAGTTGACAAATTATTAGAAAAATTGAACAAATCCTCATATTTCGATTCAGATACATTAAAATCTATATTACAATTCTTAACTGAACTGAAACAGCCACTAGGAAATAAAAAATCATTCGTAGGTTTTTTAATATTTGGCAAAAACAATTCTAATACAATTCTTTTCTAGACTCGTGTAGAAAATAGAAAAGGTTCATTTCGTGTATTCGATGAGAGCGAATTTCATCTACCAAATCCATTTATATGTTTAAATAGCAAATACTCAAATGATTCATTTCATTTAAATAAGAAAAGAAAAACATTTTTTGGTATGCCTCGAAGTTCATCTTGTTTGCAAAAAAGAATTAATTATGAAGCATCCACCACATCAAATGATGAATTGAGCAGTATACCATCAATTAATATATGGGATTTGGTGTCGAAAATTAAGTATACTAAATTACGCACATGGGAATCATTCGGTGATCCAACTCCTTTGAAAGAACTAAAATTTCTTACTGAATCGTCGCCACTTATTGTTAGCACAGCACATAACTTAATAAGCAAAGGATTTCGGCCGGATGATGACGAATATGAGGACATTATTATAACTCAAGCGAAATTCATCAAAGATATTAAATATCTTTTAATTGGAATCGCATCAGACACTTTTATTATCAATAATATTAATCAAATAATGCTCGCGCCTGGTGTAGCACTTGCAGGCTTATCTCACGAAGCGTTAAGAGCGTATTGCGAAGAATTCATTTTCTGTGGAACTTGCTACAAAGCTCTCACTGATTTAACGACAGTCAATCTGCGTACTGGCAAATATAAACAAGATGGATACATTTTTGCTGTAAGTATTTATCAAGATACATAAAAAGTTTATTTATTGATTCGTTTTTTATAGGAATTGTGTCGAAGCATTCAAAGATATTTAACATTTTATCGTTTAGCTGCATTAGGTGTACCTAGCAAGTGCGGCCTTTTACGGCATCAGTATCACATACGCAAATTAGCGCCGCATTTGAATGTTTTATCATCGATTTGTAAAGTTGGACCTTTTGCTGAATCGGTTCAAATTCCGCACGGCGTCGCTTTACTCAACTATTTATACGAAAAAGTTTTGGGTTTGATGAATAAGGATGTGGTTATGGTATTATTTTCGGTTTTATATCCATGTCTGCAACTTTATTTTAAGTAAAAATTCTAGAATTATTCATTTTGAAAAAATTATAAAATTCTTCTTTTAGCAAATTTCTTAGGCAATGGATTTTAGATGGTTCATTAATAGATCCCTATGATGAGTTTTTTATCGCATCAACACATAAATATTTATCAACGAGAGGTAGGACTTATTGGACGCGAAGTTTTCATATCAGAGAGGATATGGTTCCGTTATTTTTACAGGACACTTACTTAAATATCTTTAAATGCGGCAAATCAATGAATTTATTAAAGTTATGTGCACCTAATGTAAGTGTATACATTTGTTTTTAGCGAATTTTCAATTTAATGTATTTTAGTCCACATTATCCTCATATTTGAGGAACAAGAAACCGAATATTCTGCATTGTTGTTTCGCGTACGATCAATTAAGACGCTTAGAAAGTTACGTCGCTTGCTATTCCCTAGAAGTTATATCTGAATTGCCAGCTGGTAAATTTTCTATTTTTAATATGATTAAGGCGTTGCATGAAGAGGATAGAGTTTTGTTGAATTTGATTGCGACTAAAAGGAAGATTAAGTTGCAACGTTTGGAGCTGGAGAAGGTGAAATCTGCTAGGGAATTGGTTGAGAAGAAGAGGCTGGAAATGCGGAAAGTGAAAGAAGCGTTGGATGCAGCAATTCAATTGAAAGATGCTGCTAAAGCAGTTGAATTAGAAAAGGAATTAATTTTTAATGAGAATTTAGCGAAAATTGAGAGTCTAAAACAACAGATTGTTAAGCAAGAAAGCGAAAAAATGGTGAAATATTATGAAGGCTTGTTTGTTGAAGCTGAGAAAAGGCAAAAGGATATACAGCGTCATATTGAAGTGTGGAAAAATGTGAATTTCGAGGAGAATGCTCAAATGGAAGCGCGCATTTTAGATGATATTAATTCGAATAGTAAAGAAACGAAAAGTGATGATATCGTCGAAGCAGAAGCAAGTAAAAAAAGTTGCCTAGAGAAAGGTGACGAGCAAACTGAAATAACTGAAGCTCAAAGAAACAAAAAACGCGTTCTGAATTCAGAATTTGGATTTGGTGATATGCAACCGAATGAAATAATCAAACCGAAAATACTAACGGATGCGCAAACAAACAAACAGAAAATGATGAATATGGAACTGGGATTTTCACAAATTGATAAACTCATTACACCAGAAACAGAAGTAATGACAGAAGCGCAAAGAAACAAACAAAAAATGATGAATATGGAACTGGGATTTTCTCAAAATGATGAACTGATTGCAACAGAAACAAAATTAATGTCAGACGCGCAAAGGAATAAACAAAAAATGATGAATATGGAACTGGGATTTTCACAAATTGATAAACTCATTACACCAGAAACAGAAGTAATGTCAGAAGCGCAAAGGAATAAACAGAAAATGATGAATATGGAACTGGGATATTCTCAAAATAATGAACTGATTAAACCCGAAACGAAAGTAATGTCAGAACTGCAAAGAAATAGAATGAAAATGATGCATGTTGAGTTCGGATTTTCGGAAAATATTGCCACAATCAGTGTGGATAAGAAAGAATTAACAGAGGCACAGAGAAATAAATTGAAAGTGATGAATGCGGAATATGGTTTTGGAGACACTCGAATATTAGAAACAGAAAGAGATAAAAATAAAGCAAAATTATTGAGAGAGGAATTCAATATCGTGAAAAAATCAAACAATAATTACATAAATAATGAGGAACGAAACGAAAATCAAACATTAAATAAGAAAGTTGACAATGAAAACTTTGTTAATTCAAATCCTAAAGATATTACGTCATCACTTTCAGAAGATGCGGTGAATAAGAATTATATTTTACCTTTAGTCAAACACACAACAAATTTGAACTTGGATATGAGTAAATTGAAAGATATCAAAAATGATGTAATGCCAAAGTCATCGTCATCCTCCTCACTTTTCGCCAGCTATATGAAAAGTCCGAATTTTGAATTTTCCAAGCCAATGTCTATTGATTCAACTCCAGTGAATGAATATTCACCTTCTCTAAGGACTTTGGAGTCGGCTTCAAGTGCTGCTAGCCATACCACTGATACAGGCTTTTATTTCCCGATGAATAAAGAAAAAAATCAAGTAACTGCTTTAAGCAGCACAAATTTCTCAATACAAATAACTAAGGAGGAAACGGATGAAATGACTTTACCATGTTTCAACTATTTCGTAAAAAAATGCATTCAAGTTCCTGTACAAACACAAATATCATTAATTGAAAATCAATTATTGCAACACTTTTTCATCGATTTGAAGTACTTGGATCAATTAAGAAATGTTCGCTTATATTTTTTCTTACTAGACGGCGAATTTAGTAGAAATATTACAGAAGGTTTATTTGAGAAGTTATATGAAGTGAATGCTCCTAAAGAATTAATTAATTGTGGCACTTTAAAAAATTTGCTGTTCGACGCATTGCAATACAGCAGTAATTACAGTGACCACTCAAATAATCTCAGCTTTAAAATTAATAATGTACCTAAACATTTTCACTTGGGCGATGTTTCCGTCTTAGATTGTTTATCATTAACATATAAAGTTGATTGGCCTTTGAATATTCTACTTCCTTCAGATGCTGTTGCGAAGTATGACGAAGTTTTCAAGTTTTTATTGAAACTAAATCGCGTTTCTTGGATTTTAAAGAAAACTTTTATGGTTTGTATAAAATATGTTCATATTAATATTATTTTAATTTCTAATTTCTTATAGGATATGAAATTTTTGAACAAAGTAGTTGGAAAACGCGCGCCTTTCTTATATCTATCACCACATTATCAGAATCTACAAAGATTTAGGCATATCATGACACATTTCATGCAAACGTTACAAAATTATATAGTTAGCGAAGTTCTTAACGTTAGTTGGGCAAATTTTGAGGAGCAATTAGCAACTGTTGAAAATCTTGATCAAATCCACGCTTTGCACACATCATACTTAAAAAATATATTATTCATGTAAGTTTTATATAATTTAACAACATTTACAATTAGATTATTCATTTTATTTGCAGGTGCTTGTTGAATCAACGATCAACTCCGATTCGTAAAGTTCTGTTAAATATTTTTACTGTTATATTAAAGTTTTATGATTATTTACGGTCAAGGCATTGGGAATTCGATGATAATGGCTTCGTACATCCGAATTATCAAAAATTAGAAACAATTTTTAATAATTTTGTTGAATTTGTCAGATTTTTATTCAAAGCCGGACGCAAAGTTGCACGGACTGGATATCAACCACAATTAGTACAATTAATTGATATGTTGGATATTAATCAGTATTATTCTAAGAATAATTAAAACAATATTTATTATTAATTGTTTTGTTGAATATAACATATTTGAATCAATTTCAATTGATCAATGTGCGCAAAAGATTTTAAGTTGTGCTGTGATAAATAGTGAAATATTGAAAGATGTATGCGCTACGAATTATTAAATATATGAATAATAAATGTATAAGACAATATTCTACAAGAAATGTTATGAAATTAAAGGAAAGGGGCATGTGGCAGGATTTATTTCCCGAAAATTCGGCGTTAGCGTTTTGAGGTTATGTTATTAGCAAACTTTAAATTGAATTTTATTACAGAAAAGAAGTAACTGATTTGTTAAACGCTCAACCACAATACGTTTATGCGGGATTCGATCCAACTGCATCCAGTTTACATGTTGGCAATCTATTAATTTTGGTAAATTTATTGCATTGGCAAAGAGGGGGCCACAATGTCCTAGCAGTAGTAAGTTACATGAAAGAATCTCTTAAATTTAACATTATACAATAGAAAGTTCTTAGATAGGTGGTGCAACTGGTCGTATAGGTGATCCCAGTGGTAAAAATTTAGAACGCCAAAAAATACAAAGTGAAATTATTCAAAATAATTTAATTGGAATTGAAAATAATATAAAAACAATATTTCGTAATCATGAAACGTATCTTTGGGATGAAAAATCTAAGCTAGGAACTTTAACGTAATAGACAAATGTTATCAAAAAGCAATTAATAAATTAAACTCTTTTTAGGATATTAGATAACGATTCTTGGTACAGAAACATGTCTGCTGTTGATTTATTAGGCGATGCTGGTAGATTTCTACGTATGGGAACTTTATTATCACGAACAAGTGTTCAAACTAGATTACAATCAGCAGCCGGAATGAGTTTAACTGAATTTAGTTATCAATTATTTCAGGCGTATGATTGGTTGCATTTATTTAAGAAATTTGGATGCCACTTTCAGGTTTAAGTTATAAATTAAATTAAAACTTTAATTAACAATCAATTTATATTGTATAGATTGGGGGAAATGATCAAATGGGCAATATTATGTCGGGACATGATCTGATTAGCAAAGCTTGCAAAAAACCAGTTTACGGTAAATGAAGATCGATAATTTAGTTTGTTTTTATTATTAATTTGTTTAGGATTAACGCTGCCTTTGATAACAACTGAAACGGGTGATAAATTTGGGAAATCAGCGGGAAATGCTGTTTGGCTTTCGTCTGATGACACATCAGCTTTCAATTTTTATCAATTTTGGATTCGAACAACTGACGCAGATGTTGAGAAAATGTTGAAATTATTTACATTTAATTCGGTTGGATTTATTGATGATTTAATGCGCAAACATGAAGCGAAACCTGAAGAACATTTAGCGCAAAAATATTTAGCAGAAAAAGTCACACTTTTAGTGCATGGCGAAGAAGGTTTGAAAAATGCACAAACAGCATCTGAAGCATTGTATAAGGGCAATATTGAAGTGTTATCGCATTTAAAACCTAAAGAAATGGCCAGCATATTTCAGGGCGCAACTTTAATTGATTTATTAGCTGAAGCTGGATTGAATATGTTAGATTTTTCTATGAAAGTTGGATGTTTTGCAAATAGAGGTAAGTTTTCTCATGTATCAACATAATTTGATTATTAATTGCTCTGTTACAAGATGATGCGATACGAATTATAAAGGCAGGTGGCTTTTATATTAATCAAAAACGTGTCAGTAATCCCGATGAGATATTGTGCCCTAATGTTCATTTCTTAGCGAATAATGTTACCATAGTACGTGTGGGTAAGAGAAACTATTATATTATTAATTGGGCTAAATAAATATTAATAATTGGCAATTAAAATGATTTTTTTATACATCGTCTATAGATGTCGTTACGTACAAATATTTGTTGCAGTATTAATATCGTTTTAAATTTAATTATAAGATGGCGCTGATTGCATCAAATTGCTGCAACTCATTTAAACTTTTTATTATTTATGAATCTATTTATTATTTAAATATTCAAATAAAACGAATTTTAATTGAGCATTATAAATTATTTTTTTATATAAACATTTTTATTAACGTAAAATGCTTAATTTATTAATCTTTTCTATTATAATATTGTTTGTATAGCATTTACTGCCAAAATTCTACAAATATTCGTAAAGCTTAAATTCAAGGTAATCTTTCATAATATTTAAAAAAATATGTAATAAATAATACGTACACGTGCAAATGAGCATTTTTTTTTTGATAACTTAACAAACATAGATTATGTATGTGTATTTGCAAAAAGTTATCAGTTTCGCGAGAGTCGAAAATAAAAAAATTGGTCAATGACCCGAAATATAAGATAGATATATTTTTTAAATAAAATACTTGTTTATCATTATTTAAGATTTATTTAAATCTTTATTAATACAAAAAGCCTTGATAAAAAAGTGCAAGTTTTGCTTAACACTTGAAATAATTTTTCATAAATCACGCACACACACACACACGCTCGCATATAGCGAACAAAATAAGGAGCGAAGTGGACGAAAAATGATAGATTTGAAAACATTAAAAGGCTACAATGTTCGAAAATGTTGTTTAACTTGTTTTTCGAATACACTCTTCATTTTGAAACATTTTGTTTACCTCTAACCTAAAGTCTATACCACTTTGCTGTAAACTGAATCATATTTAAGACATGACTCATCGCATATGTAGAAAAACTACAGGTAAAAGAAGTGTGCAAGAAATATGATATATGCATTCAAACAAACATAAATTAGAAAATGAAACCATAGCGCATACAATACCAATAAAACATGGGAAACTTATTTTTTATTCAAATATGAAGTACATACGTTTTCGAAATTTTCATTTGTTTTATTATGTATGTTATTTGTAGAAAATTTATAGTGTGGTAATTCGATATTGCAATTGATTATAAATTTTCTGTAGGCTGTTAATTATTTATTTACATTTTAATATCTACAATTTAATCAATTTATTATTTTAAATATTCATATTTATAGGTTGGCAATAAATTACTTTGGTTTAGTGAATTCGCAGAGTAAACATTTGTTTACTTTAACAATAATTGTTTTTTGTAATTGATTATCACTGGGCAACAAATTTTAACTTTTTTTCTGTTACGAGCATCAAATCCACTTTTCTTTATGTAAATGGCTATGCTGAACATGAAAATATCCATTAAAATGATGATGAGTTAGCTACAGTTTCCAAGATTTGTGAAATTTTATATTTATAACAAATAGTTGTAAGTATAGGAGAATTATTATATAAATTTCCTTAGTAACGAAAGCTACAGTGTGACTATGTAGCAAACGAAAAGCAGTAACGAAACGCTCACACAGCTGTAATCACACTGTAGCTTTCGTT
>JAODFZ020001478.1:0-12640 GCA_027574845.2 Deinopsis erosa
TAAATTGTTTTACAATAATAAAATGTTTTAAATTTTTAAACTTTTGTTATTGGGAGATGTCTCCTCACTAAAAATAATCAGCGTTTTACAGATTTTTTAATCCTTTTATCACATCATTCACTTTTACTAGAAAAAGCTAAATTTTTTTCATTTCATTCTATAATTCGCTTACCCCTTTAATTCGATAACCCCTTTAATTCGATTATTTTTTTGGGATTCTTGAGAGTTCGAATTAACGGGGTTCGACCCGTACTCTTATTTTTTTAATGTGATTTTGAAATATGTTTTGATGTGAATTATTCCGAATTTTACGTTTATTTTAGTTCACTTTGAAGCAAATAATCATTTAATCTTCATAATATTTTATTTTGAAAAAGGATAATTGATATTTTTATGGAAATATATAAGGTGCTTCTATTTCATTCATCACAACTGTTTATGATATTTGATTGATAGTTTTGCAATTTGATGATCAATGATCTATAAGTTTAAAAATGTTGTATTTAAATTGTTGTATTAAAATCATACTTCACATTTATCTGATGTTTTCCTTTTGCATAGTGTTGATTTTAACTGTTTTGTAGAGGTGACACCATCGATATCCGCCCCCATGTGTCACACATACTAGCTACGCCACTGAGTAAATATTGCATATTAATAATTTGACTAATTCGTCTCGTCCAATTGAGGTTGAACATATATGGTTCTAAAAACAGTGCAAAATTAATGAAATAAAACTTCATGAAAACGAAGTTCCCTAAAGCTAGCAAGTAAGGAGTACAAAATAGATTTTATAAAGACACTATCAGAAATAAACAATAAGACAGTACACAATAAAGTGAATTTTGGATATTTTAGAAAAGATTAGAAAAGATATTATCGGTGTTTTTGGTCATTGGTGTTCGTTTCTGTTGCGTTTTGAGAGTTAAATGTTAAATTATTTCAATGTTCACACAAAAAAATCTTAAATCTATTAATACACTCGAATTTCTATAACTCCAACCTCTATAACTCCAATTTTTCTATAAATATGGAATTACGGTAATTCGAGTTAAGGAGATTCGACTGTAATTTCTTTTATAACCTGATGAACGCAGAAATTACTGCCGAAACGTAGTTATTAAAGAAGAATAAAGATTACTTGATACTACTGTCCAAAAACACTGATAAATAACCTTTTCTAAAATTGCATATTAAATAAACCAAAATATTTGTCCAAAAAAAAGGTCTTTCCTATTTCAATAGAATGTCTTTACTGATAATATGTTAATATCGTTAATATCGTAGTTATTAAAGAAGAATAAAGATTACTTGATACTACTGTCCAAAAAGACTGATAAATCTCCTTTTCTAAAATTGCATATTAAATAAAAACAAATATTTGTCCAAAAAAAGGTTTTTCCTATTTCAATAGAATGTTTTCACTGATAATATGTTAATATCGACAAAAGTACATTAACTTTAAAATGGTGACCAGTCTGATAATGATTACAGACAGACAAGAGACAGGTTTCCTTGTCTCTAAAACCCTGAAATGATTTTTAAAGTATATAATAATGTGATTGCTCCTTACCATTATGTAACTGCAATTTACACTCACAATTAAGTAAAAAATGTATTTAACCTTCTTCTCCACACGTGTCTACTTATTATCAATTCATTCTAAATATGTTTTCTTATCATAATTAGACCTTAGTTGGATGCTCGTTTTCTGAATTTTAAGGTTATGATTTTTCGCTGTGTAAACTAAAAAGTTTCGCGTTCGTCTTATTTGAGAGGCTTACTTACTTAATAAAAAGCTGTTGGTGGTGAGAGAGGAAGTTTCGTCCTAAGCTGCTTATTCGATTTTAGTATTGCAGTAAAAAATATTATTTCACTTGGTTTATGATGAAGAAGAACGAAAGCGACAAGTTGTTTCTGTTTGATGCGATATATAAAAAAGAAGGTGAATTGTTTACTTATCACGGTGATTTTCATTTATGTATTTAGTTATTTGAAATGAAATTAGATGTCGTGTATTGTGTGGATGATGCGTGAACAAAGGCAAGAAGGTTGGAATGGAGTTGGTGGTGATGGTGGGGGATGGAAGTCTATGAACATGGGAGACATCGAAAGCAACGCGAAAATAGTCGAAGCTGTATGTCGAATACAGTAAGTTACAAACGCGTGGCGTGCGGTGTTTGTTGTGTTGAAAGAGCATTGCATACATACACAGACAAAAAGTTTCTTTTAAGTTTTTTTTAGTTGTTTTCCCCCTTATTTGATTGACTATTATTTCATCGTTAATACGTTCAACGTATGGACTGTCTAACTACACACTTACATGAACCTTCTCCGCTTAATTAACGGATTTTTTCGGATTATTGAAAAAGACGTTTGTTGTTTGTTGGGTGAATATTGTGTAAAGGTGAACTTTGTGCTGATTGTGTGTATACACATAACCTATAATAAATAGATTGAAGGCAACATTTTCCCGTTCGTTTTCGGCGTGTCGAACTTTTTCCTCTTTTATTAAATGAAAAGTGATGCGCGTTTTTCTAGTGAAAGATTTGAACAGAAAGTTGCCTGCTTCCTCGACCTACATACACAAGAACAGTTACAATAAAAACAATTATCGCTCATAATTCCGATTTATTCGTACAAACATTTGTTGTTGCACTTGATTTAGTGTAACCTTCCTAACTAAATGATTGTTGTTCACAATAATAAACAGTAATAGAAAAATCACAAGATAATCAAAATGCGTGGTCATAAGAAAACAAAAGAGAGCGGTTTCTTCGAAGGCGATTTTGATACAGACATGGGCAAAGCGTTAAAAAGGACCAAAGTTTGTGATAGGGTTGAATATACAGCTGAAGAGCTCGAGACGCATATCAGACCGACACGTTTTTCGGAAAAAGGTATTTCACAGCTCATTATTTTATATACAACATACACACACATATGAAACGTAAACAATTTGTTCCAAAGTCTGCTTTTTACGATATACATGCTGCTAGAGCAATAACATAACCTCAATGTTTCTCCAAAACTCGTTCAAATGCATTTCTATTGCAACTAGACATACAATTCTACATCATTTCATAGAAAATAGGAAACTAATTTTTATTTTAGTTCGAATTTGATGGTGCGCGCCAAAAATGGATGCATTATGGGTAATCGACGTGCTGTTGGTTAGGAGGGTCTTCCCCTTCGTCCTTTTTATTGCGCAGAAACGGGAAAGGGCTCGATTTGTATTTATGTATGGATGTGTAGAATTACAAAATGGGCATTACGTAACGATAAATATAAAAAATCAACCTTGAATTCTAAACCTTGCACATTAATTTAATGCTTATCACCATTTACATAAACATTTTTTATTTTATATTTAATTTAAATTAATTAATCGTTTAGCCCGAAATGTATATGGTGCATAAACATCTTGCGAGATTACAAAGTCTAAATTGAATTATTTCTTCCTGTGAACTTTTATTCTGCTGAATATTTAAAAATGCATTTTATAATATAAATAAGCAATTCTGGTAATTCACCACCAATGCAACAACAACAACTCCTTGAATTGTTTCTCACTAAAACTATTTTTTAATTGGCATTTCGATGGCTGCAACAAATTGCCGATAAATCTTTGTTTTTGCTTCTGTTTACAAAAAGAATGTTTACGAATGAGGGGATTTTTGAGGTTTGTTTATTTACTTACTTAGAACTTGTTTAAAAATACATTTTTTCTACAATAACAACAACAACAACTATACAATCAATTAAATAGTAAAATGGAAAATTCATAATATCAATTTATTGTTTCTCATAGGTAATATCGTTTAAAATTAATTGATTGTTTATTGATAAGGTTACATTACACTGAAAATAATTTCAAACATTAAAATATAATGTAATAAACATAAAATAGCAATTTATCAAAAGCTGTTAAATTATTTTTAAAACTTGTTGCTTAGAATTTATTGAAAATAACGATAAAAAACTTGCTTTTTGTTGGTGTGTTTTAGTTTGTTAGTTAGTTAGTTAGAAAGCATTCTAATAAATATATATTGTATATAATACATATTTGTTTTAGTGCTCGCATAAAATAAACGAAATTAACGAATGACTACTTTATAATGTAATAAATTTAATATATTTTAATTAACAATGGAGAGAGGAGTATAAACCAAGAATTTTAATTAACTAGCTGTACGTAAAGAGCGCGCGCGTTCTCTATTCTTTTCCTGAATTGATTTTGTAAACTATTTAACTAAATAATAATAATAATAATGTCTGCAGAAATCTTCGAATAATTTGCATACACGTTAAATAATTCCAAGTGTATACCTACATTGTTGCAAAACATCATAAAGTCATTTAATTTATTCCAATAATAATATTTTGCATTTTATTATAGTTTTTGTTAAGACTTTTTCATTTATTGCATTAATATTGACTTGAATGCATTTAAAAAGTCATAAAATTGCATAACAATGCATAATTAATAATNCGCGGTTTTCAAAATTAAAAATTGTTAACTGATTGTGCGTTTTTTATGTATTTTCGATTTACACGGTTTTCTAAGGTGCAAAATTATTCAATAATAATAATATTTTGCATTTTATTATATTTTATTATAGGTTTTGTCTAAGTTTTTCATTTATTGCATTAACATTGACTTAAATTCATTTAAAAGTCATAAAATTGCATAACAATGCATAATTAATAATAATAGGAGTAAAATGTTTTATAAATAAATTTTCAATGGCTAATTACATCTAGTCCTCGAATTACACGATTTTCAAAATGATTTTTCATAAATTTACCGACCAAATTATGCGTTTTTTATGTGTTTTCGTTTTACACTGTTTTCTAGGGAACGAATTTATGCAATAATAATAATATTTTGCATTTTATTATAGTTTTTGTTTTAGTCTTTCATTTATTGCATTAAAATTAACTTGAATTCATTTAAAAAGTCATAAAATTGCACAACAATGCATCATTAATAATAAAATGTTTTATAAATAAATTTTCAATGGCTTAGTACATTTTTATATTAATTACAAGTTTTCCTGGATTTTCACGATTTTCAAAATCATTACTTTTTCAAAAATTAAAATTTGTTAACCGACCAAATTATGCGTTTTGCTTTCTGATGCTTCAAATAGGGAAATTATAGACATTTTGCTATAAAAAAGTAATTTAGTATAAAATAATTTTTTGATACAAAATAAAAATTTCAAAACGGTTTGCAAAAGGCAAAAGACATATTGTATAAGTACACGTAATGCATTAAAAAACAAATTTTACCTTTAATTAGTATTTTATCATAATTAATTTTGAAATTTTTCTCCTAATTCTTTGAATATGCTCTATATCTCTTTTTACACGGTTTTTTGAGACATGTATGTACCGTGTAAAAACATTTTTTATATAAATTAATTAATGCAGATTTTTATTTGATTTAGCAATCAATTTGATGATAAAAGATAAGTTAAATAATAAAATTGTTAATCTAGGTTATGATATTGAATAAATTATTTTCTCATTCATTATAAAAATTTGAGTAATTATTGCTTGAACAAAAAAATGATTAACCAACAACAAACAATATGTTGTGTTATTGTTTTGCAACATTAAGATTAAGGTAATTTAAGCAACAATAGATAGTATAAAATAACAATGATAATAAATTTACTTTAATAACAAGGGCAGAGCATTTAAACAATTTTTTCATTTATGTATTACATATTCTTATAATAATATAACAAATAGTAATTGCTTTTTGGAAAAGTTGCCTGCCTGCTTGAGTTTGTGTGTAGTAGTAATATTATTATAAAAGGAATTTAGTTAAAACTTTCTGGGTATAAAACAGGAAATTGGTTTGGTTATCGCTATTGTTTGTTCAATCCATTCATATCATCTATTAAAATCAATTTAGAAAAATTTGAACAAATAAGCAAACAGCATTCCTGTCAACTTGCTGTGTGTTCGCATGAATCAAATGCTGATTGGTGAAAGCATTTGCAAGGAAATAGTTTGCAAGGACGTCGTCGTTGCTGCTCTCATACATACACTTTCAAAAAGTCGCCTAATTTTTTATTAGTAGATAAACTACCATATGAAAGTTGTTCCATATGCAAAATCTCCGTTGTCCACAACTGAATCGCACACATTCGAGTTAGTAAGCGAGCGAGCATCTGTTCATATTATTATAAACTGATTGAAGCAATCTACCAACGCGATGTCAGAATATCATCAAGTACTTTGAGTATTATGGTTGTGAAAGCTTCGAGGGAGATTTATTAGGGAAAATGAAATACATGTGCGCCTATATGTTTTAGCGAGCGAGCGCGCGCTTGGGCTTTGTGTCCATATCGTTTGATGTGCGCCTGCCCGGTTCGATATTTTACAACCTCTTTCAAAATGCGCTCAAGAAGTATGTCAATGTTTAGGTGCTAAGGTCGTTTTTATATTACTCATTTCAATTTCCCCCCCCCCCATCCTTTTTATATAGGTTTATATTTATTTATTATTGTTATTCTATCAATCAGGTGATCGTTGGTATGTGTGTGTTCAAGGTTCTGATACCAAAATCAGAGCTTCCATTATCTACTTGTCATTACACATATTTTATTTTTTTTAAATATTATGACAAATTCACATTTCTAATCGAATTTGTTGACATTTAATTCTTAACCTTACAATTAATCATAATTTGGATGTTTTCTTAACTAAAAAAAAGGTAATTACTAATTTTATAAGGCTCGCAATTTAGCGTTCAGTATTTTATTCCTTTTTGTTCAGTATTTACTTACAATTAGATTTAGATTAGATTAAATGTTATAAAAGTAAAAATTTTAAAATTGTTCAGTATTAATCGATATAATTTGTTCAATATAAAAATGGATTTTGCTCAGTATATAGAATTTTTTTTCAAGTATTATTTGTTCAGTATTTAAATTATACTTGTTCAGTATTTTCACTTTTTTTTTAATACAATCTAATAAAAGGGCAATAAAATAACAAATAAAGTCAAACTTCCCAAAGTGAAACTTTCTATACATTTAATTTTTTTAATAATTTAATTTTTATATTAAACGAAACTTTTATTTTACTGAACAATTACTTTTTATACTCAACATTTATTATTAATACTGGATAAGTATTATCTTAGAGTTCCAAATTATTAATGAAATTGAAACGTCAAAATTATATTTAATTGTTTATAGATGTCGAACTTTTCTCTAACTAGAATTTTTAAAGATAATTGTGTCTCAAAATCGCATTTAATTATTTCTAGATCTAGAATTTTCGTATAACTTGAAATTTTAAAGAAATTTAAGCGTAAATATTGCATTTAGTTGTTTTTACATCTCGAATTTTACTATAACTCAAATTTTGATGCTTTAGTCTGCTTCCTTATTATCACTTATCAAAGTACAGTAGAGCGTCGATTATCCGAACGTCGATTATCCGAATATATGATTATCCGAATATTTGATTATCCGAATTGCTTCAAACTACGAAATTATCAGGACTTAAATATTTTCTTAATATTACCTATATGTCATCATGTATTTCGATTATCCGAATTTTTCGTTATCCGAACTACCTTTGTCTCCGATCGCTACGGATAATCGACGCTCTACTGTACCATAAAATTCAACTTGCAACGCAATGATTTATAAATATTTCGAGTAAATCACGAATTAGGATTCAAAGTCTCTTAAATTGAATAAAAATAGTTAAAAATTATCTTCAATTTTCTAAATACGTTGCAATTCATCTTTCAACTCAATTACTTATAAACGTTTCGAGTAAATCACGAATTACGCTTCAAAAAGTTTCTTAAATTGATTAAAAATATTTAAATATCATCTTCCATTTTCTAAATACGTTACAATTCAACTTTCAACGCAATTACTTATAAATGTTTCGAGTAAATCACGAATTTCGCTTCAAAAAGTTTCTTAAATCGAATAAAAATAGTTAAAAATTATCTTCTATTTTCTAAATATCATACAATTCAACTTTCAACGCAATGATTTATAAATATTTCAACGAAATCACGAATTAAGCTTCAAAGTCTTTTAAATTGATTAAGAATAGTTAAAAATAATCTTCCATTTTCTAAATACCATACAATTCAACTTTCAACACAATGATTTATAAATATTTCAATGAAATCACGAATTACGCTTCAAAATGGTTCTTAAATTGAATAAAAAAAGTTAAAATTATTAAAAATTATCTTCCATTTTCTAAATACGTTACAATTCATCTTTCAACGCAATTACTTATAAATATTTCGAGTAAATCACGAATTTCGCTTCAAAAAGTTTCTTAAATCGAATAAAAATAGTTAAAAATTTTCTTCCATTTTCTAAATACCATACAATTCCACTTTCAACGCAATGACTTACAAATATTTCGAGTAAATCACGAATTTCGCTTCAAAAAGTTTCTTAAATCGAATAAAAATAGTTAAAATTATCTTCCATTTTCTAAATACCATACAATTCAACTTTCAACGTAATGATTTATAAATATTTCAATGAAATCACGAATTACGCTTCAAAATGGTTCTTAAATTGAATAAAAATAGTTAAAATTTTTAAAAATTATCTTCCATTTTCTAAATACAATTCAACATTTATTTTTTTTACTACCAACCTCAAAAAAAAATTTACCTGAACTTGCGTTTCCCGCTGCTGTATCTTTAGGTTTAATATATTGCGCGTAATTATTAAGTCCTCTATACACTTTATCGTCACTCTGTCCCTCCAGTTCCTTATTGATTTCTAAACGCTTTTCAAATATGGCTTGAGCGTCGCGATCCTTCTCAGTTTCAATTTCCTAAAAAAATTCAATAATTTCAGCATTATTCATTAAAAATATCAATTTGTGTTACAAGTGTTGCTGTGGCTCCTTGATCTGAGGGTCCTGCAGACATTCCCGACTTATTCGATTTGTACGAAAGCAAAACGTTCGTTTCCTCCTCGCTTGATTCATCTGAATTCGAATGCTTTTTCGTTTTCTTCTGATTTGATGTCGTTATACTGGGATTGTGCTTTGATTTTTTCCTATTCGGTATTACAACGCTTGTATTCTCACTTTCTTCCTTTTGTTCATCTAAAATAAAGCAATTATTATATATATTATTGCATTTTATTGCGTCTCTACCTTCAGATGAATCCATTCGCTTTCTCTCATTCTTTGATCTAATATTACGCTTCTTGAACATAAACACACAAGTCGTAGCTTCTTTCTCTGACATTTTAAAATATTATTACGTTATATTATTATTTATTTCAACACAAATTAAGTAAAATGTAAATATTATTTATTGAGGTTATGTTGTCTTTCTTAAAGTACTTATTTTATGGTTATCCTATAAACTCATAGATGTCAGTCTAGTTCTAAAACGATAAATAAATAAACGATAAATCTTACTAAATGGATTTCTATTCATCTATGTTTAATGTTAAAATGGTCATGCTGGTCATTAAAAACACAAATTTTAAATAATACATATGATGTATAATTGGAGAATATATTAATAGGAGTAAGATTTGAATTTGGCGCCATCATTACAATTCACAAAAAATTTACAGTGACCTGTACCCCTTGACAGTCATTATAAGTCATATTGAAAATCAAGCAGGCAGGAGGCAGATGTTTTTCAAAGCCATTACGAGCAGCTAGAATTTATTTGTGTAATAAATTGTGTAGGTGGTTTAGTAATTTGACAAGTGGTAAGCAATACGCGAAATAGGAATATAAAAAATATATTCAAGATGAATGGTCCTGGAATATCAGCACAGTAAGTTTGTATTATTTCATTATTATGCAGTAATTTCAACCTGTTGCATTTAGACCAGGGCAGAATAATCTCACATGTCCCTACAATCCGGCCCATCGAATTTTGGAGTTCCGCATGCAAAATCATCTTATAAAATGCAGGAAAAACTATCCCGATGTAAACATGGTTCCATGTCCATTCAACCCAACGCATATTATTAAAGAACCTGAATTGAAGGTAAACATTATTACCTTACAGATATGATTTTTGGTATTAATAATATTTATGTTTAGTTTCATGTTGAGAGATGCCCAGATAGGCGTCACTTTGAGGAGAACATCTATAAACGCGAAACTGAAAGGGAAGATGATTTTATAGCGAAACTACCAAAGATTCAACAGGATCCAGATGAGGAATCGTGGGATAATGTAAGTTAGAATAACATGCTTTTATTTACGTAGACATTTTCAAATCAAATTCTTATCGCTAGCGGTGTTCTGCAAAATATTCAATAGCATCGCTTTCCTTATCGCCTCTGCAGAGTCAAGTTTGTTTATTTTGATTTTGCTGTGTAGCCTATTTTCTTACAAAAATAACCTACAAAGTACAATGCAATTTTATTTTAAATTAGATACATTGTAAAATGAAACTTATTCAAACAAACTTCTAATAATTATTTATGTATGATAATTTGCAGAGTTATCTATAAAATTAAATTACAGCGATGATTGGAATGTTTATAAATTAGCTTGCATTAATTGCGTTAATCATCAAGTTTCTTTAGTTAATATTCATTTTATTAAAACGACGATTGTTATCTAAAACCGCAATATATTATCTACGTTTTGATAATTGCCGACCTTAGAATCATTTAAATTTTATACTATAAAAAAGCAAAATGTGTAAGCGTCAGCAATAAACTATTATGTATTTTGCATTTTCTTGCTTACCATGAATAAAATAAACTAAAATTAGAAAGTCTGTAGTATTTATATTTATTTCATTGGTATTATTCACACACAGAGTATTAATTAATGTATTCAACTATATCTCAAAATATCTTTTAGTCAAACATTAACCTTGACATTTCAAAAATATATTTATTTACTTATTGTTAGTCAAAATTCTATTATTATGTAACGTACTTCGTACGTGAATTTGTTATAATTTAATTTAAATTTGGAAGGTGGTGTTCAATTGCGACTGCGCTATTTGTTTTTTATGATTTATTAAAACAACAAATTGAATTATTTACAAGTGAATAAATGTTGAATACAAAATTCGAGTAAAAACAAACCGATATTTTATACGTTTATTCAGCAATACTTTATTCTGAAGAAAAATAAACAATCAAATATTGCAGACATTGCAGTATACTGCAATATTTGAATGTTATAAGGCCCTTTGAAACTAATAAATCAATCAAGTATATCTTTGAAAGAAAACAGTTTGAAATTTGATACGTTTTACAGCTAAACGTAATAGAGATTAATTAATTAATGACCGGTCATTAATCAATCAATAAATCGAGAATCTTTTAGTAGCACTATAAACAAATGTCCTAGATGAATACTATTTGGTATTAATAAATAAACATGTATTTATGAAGTTTCAAGAAATAATTTCACAGATACATTTAATTAAAAAATGGTAAGGAAACAGGTGTTTTTTTTTAATGTGCTGGTATTGATTTTCACATATTTATTTAATAAAGAGAGAGATAAATATCGAGAGAGTTATTTTTGAAATTTTTCGTTTCCTAGATATTGAGTATTGATTGTAAAAATGTTTACAAAATATTCACTCTAGTTATAATTAGTTTGACTTTCCTCAAACTAACCAACAATGTATGTAGGTACATTCTTGAAATTTGTTTACTTTTACACATATGATAAGATTTTTATTCTGCTATTTATTCAGTGGCGTACCGATTGCAAGTGCAATTAAGCTTCTTACAATTACAATAAAACGTACACTATATATTAAAAAAAATAATTGTAAAATATGTAAAATGTCGCCTTGGTGTAAACATTTGCGAAAAAAAATGACTTCTAGAAGTTTGAGTTATGGATGTTCGACTATAGTTATAAAATTAGAGTACATATTGGAAATTTTATCTTATTAGAATTACATTGGTATACAATGCACCTTTCACATAAGAAGTGCATTTGTGAGTGAAGAAATAAGGGCGCAGGTGTAGGTTGTTGAAACCGGTACTTGTTGAGTCATTTAATTCACATACTGGCGCATAAATTATTAAAATGGACTGGCAGTTGGCATGAAGGGACTTGTTATTATGAATATATTATTTTAAAGTATTATTTAAATTTATTTAATTGACTAATATTTTCAACCAGCATAGGAAAAGTATTATGAGCAACGTTTGATTAACGTCACTTTATTTATTAGCAACTTGATATACATACATAGTTGAGTCAAATTTAAAATTCTACGCCATAAAATGGATAAAGAAAGATATGTAATACTATACACTAATTTTGAATGAATGTTATTTAATTATTAATAATTTAAATTGAAACATAAATCCTCAAAATAAAATTTTACTTAATTTTATTGATATTTAATATCGCTTTTGATAATTTTTTGAAAAATTGCATTTCACTAACTTGTTTTTAACAAAATAGGCAATACTGCAGTTTTAAATTTTTTTTTTAATTGTATGATAAAATAATAATTATTTGATTTTCAGGCAAATGCTCCCAATTACGACCCGACCGAACATATTTTGAATAAGAAAATTCTGCGTGTGAAGATAGGAGTCCAACCTAAACAAAGAAAGGAATTTCGCGAAGCTGAACGTCAACGTATCAGAAATTTAGAGTATGAACA
>JAODFZ020001498.1:0-13460 GCA_027574845.2 Deinopsis erosa
TCATTAGGATTAATGATCTTTTACCATTATTAATAATCCGCTTTGTTCTAGTATTATTATTATTATTATTATTATTATTATTATTATTAGTATTAAACAAATACATAAACTATCGCCCACATATGCGCATACAAATATCGAATGATAATATTATCTTCAATAATTATAAATTTTAATTCATATTTGGTAATTGCTTATGTATGTAATTTAACGTTATCCTGTCATTATTATAATTTTCTAGGACGATGATAAGTTGTAATTACTTGATGCCAGACACTCGTACAACGATATATTTATTTCGTCATTTTATGGAACAATAATTTTTTCTATTATACCTTTTTAAAGACGTTTTACATTATAATTATCTAAAAATTGCAATTTAACAAGGATTAAACAAAAGACGTTTTGTCTAATTTCATGAGAACTTAAATTTTTGAAAGAAATTTTATTCAACCTTGACCTTGCCTCTTCATTCCGATAATTATCTGTCGTTTATTACATTTTATATAGAGAGATAATAATTAATCTCACTTTCAAAACTATTTCCGCTCATTTGCTTTATATACATATGGAATAAATTAACATCTCTTTGATATGCAATCATAGATAAATATAAATTTAAAATGGAATTATTGCTTGCATAAACAAATTCATTTAATTTTAAATGAATGAGATTTATAGGAAAACACAAGCCGACATTTATTATTTAGTCATATTCGTTGCAATTTATTCACAATAAAATAAGCATATTAAAAAATTCATACAATTATTTGTTTTATAAAAAATAATTTATGCATTCAATATTGTATTCAAATGCAATAATTTGTTATTGGCTATAAAATAATTTATTTTATAAAAATTATTATTATTTGTTTGTATGCAAATATAATATACCGATAATTATAATATTTAAATTGTTAGTGTAAATATAAAGTTGTTTGCATTGGTTGTTGATATTTTCATATATTGCATAAATAATTTGTTAATAATTAATGTACTGTATAATATGCAATTCTCGCAAGATGTTATGTAAGATAACCATCAATAATTTAAATTGTTAATTATTAATATCATACGATAGAGAAAGTTGAAAATTATTAATCTAATGATGATGCGTTTTATGAGAATGCATATGTCAATAGTTTAATCCTAATAGGAACGTGTAATTATTTAATTAAACTTGAAGGTTAATTTAAGCTTCAAAGAATATAATAAATTAATTAGTTTCTTATTAAAATTATGATTGAATTTAACTGGATTTTTGTCTATTAGTTTTATTTGATTCGTTTGATGTGCGATGAAATTTAAATTCAGTCTGATGTGTGCTGTTGTTGGTGAATGTTCAAGAAATTATTTTATTCTGTTTTATCTAATAATAAAACATTCATTAGCTTTTGTTCTTTTCGTCTATATTTAGTTGGAAAAGTAATGAGAAACTTGCTGTAAATTTGTGTCTTTGTTAAATGTTTCGATGTGCAATGAACGATTTTGTTATCTTAAACATTATCGCAATTTTCATCAAATATATTGCTTGGTGTAAATATTCTTAGAAAAATAATGTTTGGTAATTTCGTTATTTTTGTCTCGTTCATGAATAACTAAACATTTTCGTGTTATCGCTCTGAAATAATGCTTAAAGATAATTGAACTGCTTTGCTGCTTATAGATAGGTAGATTTGAATGCAAAAGAATTTCTACTGAATTTATAATGGTTAAAATTAATTTAATTTTTTTTTTGATTTACTAAAAAATCATTATTGTTAGATAACTTTGTCTTATCATTGTAAAAATTACTTTTAAACTTTCGAACAGGAAAGTATCTTTTTCCTAAACTATCAAAAAGAGAGATTAAATTGAGTTTGATACTTTTTTCTGGAAACCGCAGGAAACAGTATCAAATAGATAAAAAAGTATTTTAACAATTTAAATAAATTTATGATTTTTCTTTGTATTTAATTTGTTGGTTTATTGAGCGCATGAATGCACACTGGAATATTATGCATTAACTAATAGATTAGATTTTTACTTTTCTAGTTTAAATATGCACTGCATAGATAAGGCACATATTAGGGTGATAAAAGGTTTTTTATTCAAAAAAATTAGGGCGAATATAGATTATAATTTTAGTCAAACGAAATAATTTGTTTTTTTTTATTATTGTAAACATATAGTCTTAGTTTGAGTAAGGGAAGTTTAAATGTATTTCTTTCATTTACCGGAATGTATTTTACATTATTAATAAAAATTCTGTATTGAATTTCTTATAAAAATTTTAAACTTAGATTGCTTTGAACTCTAAAGTGCATCTTGCATGGAATGTATAAAACGTTTAGAAATTGTTTCGCTGATAGTTTTTAATAATATGTATATTGAAATAAGTTTTTTGTTATGATTTTTAATTAAAATTTACAATTTTATCAAACATAATACTTTATCAGAAGTATTATCGCATTATAGGGGATTCAAATAAGCATATAAAAAATGTATATGCTATATGCCATCTGCATTAGAACACTTTTACGCTAGAGCAATATAAATTCATTGAAAACATCGAAAACCAATAATTTCTACACATGCAAATGCACTCTCATGTCTCATGTACATACATAGAAATTCACACGAAACATTGAAAATTGTTTCAAATATATTTTAATGGATTTTGTTTCGTAATCAAATTACGGTTTATTTCGTTTTTGGGTTGTAATTATGCGGGGGCGCTCAAAAAATCACTTTCTTATGGACCACCCAACCTCACCAGCATCCTCATTAAAATCAGACACACGTCATCAGCCTCAAGAACTCACATACGTACACCTGAAAACAAGATTGTAACTCATTCGTCTAGAGGAGAAAAGCGAAACAAGTTCCTCTTCTTTAATCATTACTGATATTCTCTCAATTAGAATTTTTTTCCTTTCTTCTCCATACATTTCTTTTTAAAGTGACTAGTATATTATCAGTTGTCCACATAAAATGTATAATTTATTCGGGACCATTACGTGAACAAACACATTTAAATAGGTGTTTGTTCAAAGCGCATGTAGTTTGAATATTTAACAGTTATCATTGCTTTATATCGCTGGTCTTACCTTTTATATATTATAAGGAAGCTAGAGTAAGAGGATGAAGCAGACACAAAAAAATGAACACATACAAAGCGTAGACAAATTATAAATCATCCACTTTTTGCGACAGGATGTCTGCATTCAACGAAAAATAAGCGTTTTCTTCTTCATTTTCGTTTTGCACGCAGCAAAAGCGAATCAATTCAAGCATAAACTATTCTAGAACGTCGCCAAAATAAAAAAAAGGCTCAAAATTAACCGCAATAAAACTTTTGTCTCGACCATAAAAGATTGCTTTTTTATATTCCATTATGATTACATTATAATTATGAGCTGCAAAAGTCTTGCGCCTCTGCTTGACTGTTTGGTATTGAACGCTATTCTAATGTGCATATAAGTTGGAAATAATTTAAGGTGGAATTTCCTGTAGCAGGTGATTATTCGCAAAAGTCCTATGCATTGCGCTTCAAGTAATATCTCACACCTGCTATGTCTGCTTTCCTCTTCTTCTCTCTCTCTCTCTTAATGATAATGAGTGCGTAAATTAAGTTTTCTTACTGACGGCGCCTGATGTTTTCTTCATTTCCTCTTCGCTTCTTTATATTCGTGAATATAAATATAAAGGTACCTAACATACACATATAAATAACAAAACAGTCTTGCACGCAATTTTTCTTTCTTCCACTTTAAACTTTATTTATGGCGAAAGACTGTTTCTCGCCTTATTTGTTTATGTAAATCGTAGTTAGGAAGTTTATGCGTTTAAATTACTCATTCGGATTTGAATCTTAGAACCCTCAAGTGATTGTAAATTCGATTACATGGCAACTTTAGATTCAATTCAACTACCACTCTTATTTACATAAGTATGTAACTAATGTCTGTAAAGCAATTTCCTAAACAGCAACAAATTTTTTCCTAAACGGTATGCAAAACTATCGTATTCATACGTAATTTGTCATTTATTTACATGATGGAAATTTTAGTCGCAAAGATAATTAAAACTGCAGTTAGATTCGTTGAAAGTATAAGGCTATTATTTTACTGCTATTCAACTATTTTGTTAATAGTTCGTTCATTTTCTTTCAAACTTACTAATTATAATTGCAGTTTTATTTGGGTGTATGTTTCTTTTGCATTGTTGCTAAATCTCATTGAATGTAGCAATAGAATGGTGTAAGTTTACTCTTGAGTCCTGATAACAATATCAAGATTAAAACTTTAATATCAGCTATATACGCGATTAAATAGTTAATAATACATTTTATAGGAATTTTGTTGTTAAATTGTATTTTTAAACAAACTTTTATCTAATTTGTATTCGTGTTTTTGTAAAGCGACGTTTACGTTTTTTTTACACTATATTTTTTACAAATACAATAAATGCGAATGTGAATTGCATTTAAAAAAGTTAACACTTTTTTAGGAGTAACAAAAAAGTTCTAAATCATTTAAAATAAACTTTTGTTGGCTTTTCAGTGAAATATCGCCAAAGTTTTTTTTTTATAACTTTAATATTAGCTCATATTATTGTGAGAAAGTTATTTAAAGTAAACCTCAATAAAGAAGCGTTTTCCTTCGATATGTATTTTTCTCGTTTTTTGAGTTCATCATTCATTACATTCAGGAAAAGTTTGTTGGCACGCTCATTTTTTTCTTCCTTCTCTCTATCATGTTATCAAAACGAAAAGGAAAAGTTTCGTCGGTGTGGCTGGTTAAAACAGGACATTTACTAAACCCACAACATTTTTTATTTATTCTTATTGAACGAGTTGAATGAATGAAAAACAAAAAAATTATATCGTATGCATACTCAACCACACACACACAGGTTGTTAAAAGTGTAATAAAATCGTGTTTTGATTGTATGAGTTTCTTGTTAAAAGAATCACATAATTATACAAAAAAATTATAAAAACAAAATAATAAAAATAATGAAATATTTTCCTGTTGGGTAAATTGTCGTGATAGCTTCCAACTTCCGGTATGAAAGAACTATTTTATTCAAATTGTACAGCAATTTTCAGTCTAACTAAACAGCAACAAAATTTCATAATTCCAACAGCAAATTGCATTTCAAATGATTTTATAATTATATATGATTGGTTAAGTGATTACTAATTTCATACTTTTTAAATTATAGTATTTCGCATATTTAATCAAGAATTTAATTAATAATAATTATTATAATAAACTTTTTATTTAATATTGAATTAATTAAATTATTTGCAATTGCAAAAGCAATGTGTAACGTTATAATTATTCCATAGGATTAGTCACATATTGTAATTTTCTTATCAAATGTGTTAGGGTCTTTTATATAAGGAATGAGATAACAAGAGGGTGAATAGGACAATATTATCCCTCTTCGTATAACATAATAAATATTTACTGATAAAACATTGCAACCGGTCAATTTACTATCAATACTCAAGTTTATTATCCAAACTTACAATTAGTTTTTTTTTAAATTAGAAATGTTTTTAATATAAATTTCAATTAAAGTCTTTGTCGTACCTTAATAATATTAGAACTTGTTAATGATCAATTATGTCGCATTACAATAGATAATTTTACTTAGAGAGAGATTACTAAAAGTCTTTAGATTGGGGAACTTGTTGCGTTATCAATAATGATTTAAGAGTTTATCGCACATAGTTTCGAATAAGTAATTATAGTTTACCGAGAACTGTGTTGTTATTGACGACAATAAACAATACCCTTATATAATTTCATTTGTAATTAAATATTAAAACGATTCTATATTAGAACAAATAAAAATTTATCACGATATGATAAAATATAAAGCCCTATCAGCAATAAAAGGATTATAACAGCATGAAGTCATTATGACAATTGTGTTTTGTACACGATGCAGTAAAATGATAAAACAAGAACTGATATATGAATAAAACAGGAAAAAAAATTGGAAAAATGCAAATTGAAATTTTTAACTGATATGCAACTATGTGCAGGTATCATGCAATCGAGGTATTTGCACTAAAACCTAGTAAATTATATAATTTATGCACTCAATTTGTGTGTTAGTTTTAATTGGAGGTATTGCGTTGGTGGTTGCCTTTTCTCTATGTGCATAATACACTTATCTAATGTGTATATACCTCTGTATTGTCATGGGAAAAGGTTTAAAATAACTCTCTTGTACTTTGGTGGATGACTATCATCACGTATTGGTACTAAAAACCACAATTTCCCTCGAGGCATCATTATCAAAGATAACACCATATTTCCTGTGTCTAATCGACTCACCGTAACAGATCAGGTTTATATACTACGCTTGAATAAAAAAATATATATATATTTTGTACTGTTTTTTACTCATTCTGGTTGCTGCTGATGCTGCTGCTGTTGTTGTACTTGTTTCATAAATTTTTTTCGTCTATATAGTTCGGTTCGTTGGTATGTGTACACCCTTTCGAATGAAATAATTAATGTTGGTTCATGAAAAAAATATACGAGACTGTTTGCTATACATTTTTAATTTAGAAATTCACTCAGGCTTGTTAGGCTTTTGCGTATCACTATAGAGATTAAATAATATAGACCCTGTACCGGGATTTAGGTTTGAAATTAAAATTTTTGGAAGTGATTCCATAGCATAAATAATCATTCTAGAAATAATCCCTATATAGAATAGGAAAATTATTTTGTTATATAATACAAACGATGTGATATGGAAAGTATAAAAGTTTTGCTCGCAACAAAGGTGCATTTAGAGTACAAATGTATTTTTTAAAATGAACTTCGAAATACAACTTTGGGAAAAATGTTTGCTCTTGCCGTATATGGACATAACAATTTCATTAAAAAATTGTACACGCAGAGAGAGAGAAATAATGGAATGGTTTAGAAGAATTTGTTTAGAATCTAGAGAAAAAGTTTTTAGTGTAAACTTTTTAACAAAAATTTATGATTATAAGCACTTAATACATAATTTTTTACATCAACAACAACATGTTGAAAAATTGGAGTGCATCATAACACTGGCAGCTGCTTTTATATACCATAAATTGTTTTAATGCTTATTTGCATAAATTCCATTACGAAATTTGTTGCAATTCTTTTTTTCTACACAAACATATCAACCACAAACTGTAAAAAGTGTTACAGAGAGTACAGTCGTGGTAAATTGTTTCAATTAATTTTCGAATAACAGAAAGAGGAAATGTTTATTATAGTTTGTTGTTAACAAACACTATATTTTTTTATTTTCTCAAAAATTTATGCTAGACGTGTTGTGTTACGAAACGCTTAATAAAATTTATTGTACGTGTGTTTATTTATTATTTATATTATTCAATGCATTTGAACACATCTACCTGTCGTAGGTTATTTTTTACCTGACTTTGAAGAAGTCATAAATTTAAAGAAGCAGCCACCATTTGACATCAATTTAGAAAGAAATAATTAATAATATGTCACATGTTTTTTGTCTCTTCTTGTTACATACATTCAACTTACATTAAAACATTTTATTAATGATATTTTTATCTGCAGGATGTACAAGTTCATTTTTAAGAAAAAAACATTAAAAATGCATTTGAGAAAAGCCTTTAATTATATTTTTTTTTCTTCAACTCATATTTACAACAATATAAAATAATTACGAGCTTCTTCAAGATTTGTCACATTTGGATGATAGATTTTCTTATATTTTATCAAAATTGCCGCAATTTTTTTAATTTACTTTAATTACTTACAGTAAATTGACTTGAAAACTTAATGGTTTTGTTATTTTATCCAAAAAATCTTAAATTGAATTCTTTTCTATGCAATTTTACATCTACTATCATCTAAGAAAAGAAATTTTATGTGACATGAAGGAATTCGATTTTCACGTACCTTGTGACAGAGTTGATGAAATGTTATTGACACTAAATAGGAATTAAACTTGGAGAATTTCCTGTCAATCATTTCCTATAAAAGATAAACTAGAAATACGACATTGGCACATTAAAAAATAAATTAATGCTTCAAGAGTACTAAAACTTTTGTTAACCTAAGTAAGTAATATCCAATCAAAGTATGAGTTTTATTAGTAATTACACTTGTAATCGTGCAATCAAGGTTTCATTGCTTTTCTATATCATAAAAAACTTCTTTGCTGCTTTTAATAAATATAATTAATTAATAATTTATGCAAAGCAAAAAATGCTTTTATTACATTTTATTGTATGGAATTTATGTGATGAAGATAAATATTAATATGAATGGATATAAATCATTTATTGGAAACCTAAATTATACTCAAATTGTGCAATGATGCATAAAGCATTATCATTATCAGTGTGGTGCACATAACGTTCTTTTCTTTTATATTGCTTTTATATTCGCAAAGCAATGATTATTTATGCAATTTAGAAAAAATTCTTACAATACAAATAAAAGAGGAAGAGAATTGCATTTATATTAAATCTTAAACTATCATAATATACAACAAATGCATCCATAAATATTCAGTTTTGTGATATAAAAATTTCTATTTATATTACAAACAGAAATAAAGAGAAAACAAAATTGTATTTATGGCAGTTTGTTACTCTAGTATATAATAAAATATAGACAAAAATGTTCTTCATCATCATGGAGGTAAATTTATGATTCGAGTACATTTTTCCTTCTCTTATATATTTATAACTTTGCAGCCATTATATAAATTTATGCATTGCCTTTTAAAGTAATGCAAATTTAACAACGATCCTGCTTATGTATATAACCATTTAATTGCTACAAAATTATTAAATGTCGTTTAATTTATTTCAATATGTAGGTTAAAAGACATTCAATTATTGTTTATTGAATTTTTATCAAATTAATTACCGGTGAATATAAATTTTATTTATTTCCAATTTGTCCGTAGGTTGAAATTTAATTTAATATTATTCAGGATAAAGAATAAATTAATTTAATAAATTGAAAAGTGAAGGGAAATTTAATATTTTTGTTATTTGTTGTAATAAAATTTTAATTACATTATCAGCTTTTGCTTATATTATCAATAATAATGAGTTTCCTGTATAGACATTTATAATATATAAATAAGTAGTATATAATTAGATTTAATAGAAATAAATTATTATTAATTTATTTTAATTAATTTCATATACATATATTTTATATTTTGACCATTTATGTCATTCATTTGAAATTATTCATTTGCAGTTAAATAAATTTTATTTTGCATGTTTTTTACATTCGCGCAGTTGCAATAAAAATTGTTTTAATTAAATAAATGAGGCGATGCATGAAACAGCGGCATCTTATAACTTTATTATATACATAGTCTCTAATAAATTATGAGTATGAATTATATAGCCTGCATTCTTAAAACATACATGATGTACTTTTTTTTAAATAAGGTAAATAAAGTCAGTTATATGCGAGTAAAGAGGAAAAATAATGAAAATGTAAAGTAATATTTGAAATAAGTTGCGGATGTGTAATAAATCTTTAAACTATAAACCTGTTATTTATAAAACAACTCTGTCTTGCATCTACCATTACTACATTTTTATATGTGCGCTTTGTTTACAAAAATTAAAACACAATTAATTATGTTCTCATGCATCATACACACATGATGGGTTATTTTTAGTCATTTTTTATGATTGTGTGTCTATTTTCTAGTTGGTATATTTAGGGGGTACTTTTACATCATTTTTATTAACTTTTATATTATCT
Organism: Deinopsis erosa; assembly: GCA_027574845.2. Classification (NCBI taxonomy): domain Eukaryota; kingdom Metazoa; phylum Arthropoda; class Insecta; order Coleoptera; family Staphylinidae; genus Deinopsis; species Deinopsis erosa. The sequence goes on from JAODFZ020001498.1 coordinate 9,768, forward strand.
TTGACTTATTTATACTTCCACTGATAAAATTTTTATATTTTCTTAGGGTGTTTGAATGCGGCATAATATGGGCACTTTATGTGCCCTCAAAAGTCATTTTGAGTGTTTTAAAAGTTTCGTTTTATATATTATTTTACTTTACTGTCAAATATGATTAAGATATTAAAACATTTTTAGATTGTGTTGAGCGGTTCTCTTACATCTTCAATACTTGTACGAGTATTTGGATTCTCTTATAGTAGGTACTAATTTAGTCAACTTTGTCTTATCAAAGTCATAAAATCCAAGACGATTAGATGAAATGACATTATTTTGAAGAACAGATTTAAATATTTAAACTCCCTGTTTGTTTTGTTTGTCAAAAAAGTAAAGAAAAACATTTTATTTATGCAAAAGGAAACAGGATACCTTTATGGTGCAATCAAATCGTTTTTTCTTCCATCTCTTTACTTACCTACGTTGTCTGTGCTCGAGTTCCTTTTTCGTCATAAAACGGTGTTTTATTGTCGTTGTCGTAAATACCTTAACTATATATGGATACATAAATAATTACAAATAGAATAAAAAATATGCATCAGCAGCTCACAAATTATTTAATAATGAATTTGCCTCGAGTGAAAAATTGTACATTTTAATGAATTATTTGTGTTCGTTCATGGTTGAGGGGTGCATGAAAGATAAGCTATTACTTGCAGCTATCCATTCTGTCCATTAATGCAATGCTTCCTATTACAATATATTGGATGATTGGTTAACATGTTGTACACTTGCAATGTTCGCGATTAATACCCTCGAGTATTGATGTTGCATCCTGTTTGCTCTGTCTGTCTGCCCAAAGCACTACTAATGACAATCACCTGCATTTGCATCTCATATATATGCATTTTGCGTACCTAATTAACTCATAATCAATGTGCAATGAACAAGCATTACATATTAAGACTCTCTGAATAGGACCAAAAAAGCGATTAAACACAATTTCAAAGCTTTTTTTTATTTTGTTTAATTTGCATCTTTTATAATAAACTTTGCTCTAAGGCTATACAGAAAAAACCTTTTTTATAAGTAATGTATTAAATTATTTAATTGCTGTTGGTAGTTTTTTATGCATTTTGATTTTATTTTAAATAAAATGATATGATGTGTATAATAAGCAATTGGTTTAATATAATATTAAAACCATTATAAGCGTCATAATCTGTAGAAAGTGTATAAGAAATGAGATTAAGTTGTGTAGATATTAGAATTCAGCAAGGGATTATACGATGCTAAGCCATTTTAAAGAGTCTTGTGGCGATATCTCGCGGCTCTGCATCTTGGCGTGTTCTGTCTCATTTGCATATTTAGAGCCAGAAGCAGAGAGAACACCATCACTTCTACTATATGAAATTATATACACGCAGAAACAGCATCCGACTTTCAGATCAGTTTTATATAGTTATAAAAGTGTAGGTAACTTTGCACAGAAATGTCTTTCTCTTTATATAATAAAAAAAGTAGAAAAGAAAAGGAGGATAATAACTGACAGAAGGAAGGTAAACTGATATTACATGCATACCATGCATGATTCAACTACTGTTTTAAGAAAGTTTAGACGAAAGGAAGAAATTTTCTTTTTGATTTCTTTTACGTATATGCATATATTAGAAGACGAAAAGCGTATTGCATTTTTGATCAATAATTGTTTGTTCTCTTAGAAGAAGTGCTTTTATCCCAATGTTTTTTATGCATCTAAAATATGAGAGGAAATTTGTTTTGTATATATATATAGCCGGCGAGAGCTTTTTGTGAACATCTAAATATGAGGCTAGCAGTCGCTCTTCTTAAAGGCCTTAGTGTGTATCTTACTATGTAATCAATCGCTCATGCATAATCCAATAAGCTGTCAGAACTGATTTATGTTGGAAATTTAATAATGTTGGTAACCTTTTTTGGTATCAATATGGGCACTTCAATATATATTCAATACACAAAACTTTAATCTCATCGACTCATACTTTTCTTACTCATTAATTGACTATATATACACATCAAAAGTGAAATGAAATAAAATTACAATCACACACATACAAATATACACACAAAGCTCTAACTTTCCTTATAAATTAATTATTAATGATATCAAAGGCAATGAAGCAATTTTTTAGATGAATAATTTAATAATGCTTTAAACTTCGGATGTATAAATTAGATTCTTGTTTTGAATACACTGCTATTTGATTAACTTCCTATACATTATAAAATAAAGCATATTGTTCTCTAAGGTTTGCATAAAAATAAATATATATATACAAAACATGCTTTCCGAATAGTCTAATTTAGTTGCTGTTCTTGTTAAGATACAGATAGTATTCGTTGTTGAGCACGAAGTGTCTTTGTGAATCTTCCGCCAAATGGAAATTTATGGAAAAACTTTCGAAAGCCATTCACTACCTTTATTTTAATATAAACGAAACAAAAAAGTACTAAAGAATAACGAAATAAATTCTAGGAAAGAAATCTACACTGATAAGATTCTTCCTTCAACATTTGCATAGTAATTTATTACAAAATACATTTATTTAAAGATTTTATTGGAAAATCTATATATGTCATCAAGTATACAGTTTTTATTTGATATTATAGTTCTCATCAATCAAACATATTTTGCTTTGTAGAATAGGATAAGGCAGTTTTGGAACTCTCTTGCTCTCTGTTAGAGTTACAGGTGATTTATAGTCGTCTTATACGTAAAATACAAACGGCTTTTATTCGGAATTGTGTTTGCGGATTTTGTTTGTGTTTAGATATATGCGTTTGATGACATCTCAGCATCATTGTCCTCCAGTGGCAATATACTTTCATAGATGCTTTCAAATCGTCGATCAATTTGTAAAAGTTATTGCATTGCATCATATTTTACTATCAAACCAATCGACAATTTCATCGTCCGATCTGATGACGCTTAATGAAGCTGTAAAAAACCCACGTGCAAGCACTTACATTCTCCAATATAATTTTCCTGGTTTTTCTCTAATAAAAAAAAGACGAAGATCGTAACGCGCTTTTTATGTGCTTTATGCCAAAAAAACAATTTTTTTATATGAACGTACATAAATATATAACCATGCTCGAGCTTATTTAGAAAATGATTTATGCTCCAATCTCACATGCACCAAATGTTATGATTGGTTTAAATGACTACTAGGCTGCATGAAGATTAATTAAATATAAAATTTCACTTGGATATTTTTAGTTTCGAAAGATATTTTAATAATAGATTAAATATAACTGTCGGATTTGTCATTCAATATGTTTGATGTTATGTGATTCACATTGAGGATCTTTCTATAATGTAAATAGGCGTGAATGAATGAGCAACAAAAATAGAACGAAAAATGATGTTTGCTTTAATCGTATTGAAGAAGATTTTCTGTCATAAAGGTGAAGGGTGCTATCTTTAGCATTTTGAAACACGATTACCATCAGCACCTCTTTGAATATTTACTTTATTCTTATTTTTGCTACATTTAGAATATCTAAATTTAATTCAGACGCTATTCATATGACTATCTAAAATAAATCATAATTGAAATACGTAAGGTGAAGTGGGGCGAGTTCGCACTAGTTTTTGCATAGTTTGACTTTAATCACATTTATTTTTAAGTTCTTTTTTAAATAATTAACATATATTGGTATCAATGCGTAGTGGAG
>JAODFZ020001510.1:0-10483 GCA_027574845.2 Deinopsis erosa
GTGCAACGTAAATCAATTTATTATTCCAACCGAATTTCAACAGCATACGCTGAGAAAGTTTCTGCTAGGACCTCGTATAATAATTGTCTATGACATTTTCAAGTACCATCTTGTGAACGTTAAATTATGTTACCGACAGATGCACATGTGTCGCCAATCTGCAGAATATATCAACGATTCTATGGCATTTAAAGCATCAAATAATTAAATTATTGCTTTCACTACATGCATTCAGCACACGTGAATTTATATTCATATAAAACGAATCAATTTTGATTTTCAAATACATAAAAGAGAGAGGATGTTGTTATTATTATACCTGTTTTATCGATTAAGACAAACAGGTGTTTTCAATTGGCAATTTTGAAAATAGGAAAAACGTTGAAAGTTCGCTGTTATATAGGAAACGTTTTCATATAATGATTGCATAAAAAGCAAATTTTTACGATCATTCACTTGCTTGCAAAATAAATTTCCGTTTGAATCGCATTACTGTTATTTTAACTTGATTGAAGAAGAAGTGGGGTGGAAGAAGGGGAAGAAGAAGAAGAAGAAATCATTGAAATACCTTATCGTAATTGTTTCTCAATGCGGTTCCCTTCTCATCGGGTTGTTGTTGTTGATTAGTTTTCGTATCACTCGTATTAATTTTTCCACCGCACATACTTTCACAACGTATCGTTTTATTACTGATTTTCACATCAACCTCATCCTCCTCAACATTCTTCTTTTCGGATGACTTGCTCTTTGCATCATCACTCAAATGCACTGGCTTATTCTTTGGCTCACTTGTTATAACGACAGGTATGCGATATATTCTACCAGGTCTAGGTATAACGCCACCCTTTGTGCTTTTGTTATTTAGTTTTAAGGGTGGGGTGCCTAGGGGTATGGGCGATTTACGAAATAATGTAGGATCGGTTGGTTGACACACACAGGCCAGCATTTTTCTAATGTTACCATTAAAAACAACCACAACAACAACGATTCCACAATTCTAAAAGTATCGATTTATATTTTCCCACTCTCCCACAGAAGAATATAATATTAATGAACTACTTTAATCATACAACTTCTTTAATTAAAATTATAATAAAAAAAGTATATGGGCTAACGTTAAAGCGTTTTTTATGTGTGCATATCTCACGGGAGAGTTTATGTAAGTACTTGTTGCTTAAATTTAATGAAACATTAATTAATCCTGTATTAAAACCATAAACTTTAGCACGAATAACAAACAAAAAACGTAAAAAAAATCGACGAGATTCCTTTAAAAAACGACAGCGTCTTTCTTGTCAAATAAACAAATTATTTCGCCTAACAAAGTGGAAATTATTCTGCATTAAACAACAACATATTCAATTAAAAAATAATGTGCATATATAAATAAACAATACAGAATAAATTAATTTAAATTGTAATTGAATCGTTAAAAAAATATATGAAAATATGTATTTTGTATATATTTGCACGTTTCATTGTTTACTAATTAAAATATTATTTTATTTCATTTTTGGTTGAATAAATCAACCTGAATTGCATGCATGGATCTAGTCAAGCTTTATAAACGAAAATTTGGTGCATCAATAAAATTTTCCTAATGAAATAATTGTTTAATATATTTCACATCAGTTGGTGTGCAATTTGAAATTGTTCATAACTTATGGGATTAAATTATTTCATTGTTAATAAATGTTTATTACCATTTGCGTCTAACAAACGATATTAAGGTTTTGTGAGCAGTTCTTTAAAAACCATGTCACGTTATCAACTGGGAATTGTCATTTCCAATGGTATACACTTCGAGGCAAGTTCACCGAATGAATTTCTTCAATAAATTTTATTCATAATATTCACTAGAGATTCATATAAATAAAACTGTCTGCACTATTAGCTAAATGTCTAACTAACACATTGTTGTTGAGCATTGAATAATTTTTGTTATATTCCCTCAATAAGGTGCATGTTATTAATAAAAAATCAAATCATTTTATTATTAACTTTCTGAATGAAAAGTTCTATTCATTGAATGGAATTTTCATTATGAATATCGAATAATTTATTAAATTCCTCTTTGGAACAGTAAAATTTTATTAAATCTAAATTAATGGTAAAAATTCTGCAGCATTGTCAACCTTCTCAACAGGTCACAGATGGAGTGAATATGTAATATGGAATCGTTAACATAAAATATTGAATAATTCCCTTAACCAAATTTCCGTTCAGAGACAAAAAGTTTCAGAGTCAATCTTTGAAGCTTATATTTCTTGCATATGCATAAGTTTTAATATCATTTGGGAGTTGGACGGATTTTCTCCTGGCCTTATTGATAAAAAAAAACCTCAAAGACAAGTAGATTTTTCTTAAACAACTTTCATACGCATCGCTACAGCTCAGCCAGAATTTCTCTAGAGAAGAAAAAATCGCTTCTTATTTTCGTAATGGATAATAAAATAAATATATCCTTTTCGAAATAACTTTTGTCTTTCTCTATCTAGTTTATTTTTATTGCAATATTAAGTAACAATGTAGAGGCAAATTATTAACAGCCTATAACGAATTTTACACTAACAGTAAATGACTTGCAAAGTTTCAAAGTTGTCCTTTGTCTTCTTGCAACTTTTGTGCAAGTTGTAATATTCACAAAGTAAGCATTAATACGTTCCTTGTTCGTATTTAACAATGCGAAACTTGTAAAATAATCTTTTTTTGGTCTGTTTAGTATCTACCTCCTCGTAACTTCTCCCCACCTTTTATCTAATTGCAAACTAGAATTAATATTATTCCAAACTCCCAATTTTAATATGTATAAAACAAATTTTAATTTGCAAAACAAGTATGCTGTTCATTAAATAAGATACGGATCTATTTTAAGGTGTACTCTATAAGTTTAACTGTCAGCCGAGAGAACGAAAATCCTTTTTGAAGGAGCAACTTTCAAGTAAATCCGTCTGTGTTTCGTTTCGTTGACTAAACTTTGCATTCAACTATATTCTTAATTGATATCGATTTAGTTAGAACCGTTTTGCATTCATTCTATATTTATCTATACAATAATAATAAAAACCGTTTTCCATTATTTCCTCTCATATAAAAAAATACAATATATAAGAGGCAATTTTCATATTAAAGATACTCGTTATGGAGTTGATTTTAAAAGCAATATTAAATAGAGTTTTAAGCGCTTTGTATGGTAGCAACCTCTATTTACATATTAAATAATTACACCTTTTAAGCGTTATATGTGTTTCAGTATGAACATTCCAAACCGCAACCGTGCACTAAGTTTTCTTTCTGATTAAAGCTGTAATTTAGTATTTATGTGTATTATCCTAAAACAACGAACGCGCATCATCAGTTGAAAACAAACAATAATTTGCAAACTGCAAACTCTCAAAACTTTCTTGTTCTGTGCGTTATAATAAATTTTTAAAATTTATTACACATTGATTTATTATGCTATATGCTGACTGTACAAATAATATATAAAATTAAATAATAATTTGGGATGTGATAGTATGGATGGCATTAGAGAGAGGAGTAAGTGTAATTTATTTGGTAGCAGTTGGAAAACAATCTAGCTGCGAAAATTGATAAATTGCATCTTGAAATAGTTCCTAAACACGTTAAGTGCTATGAGAAGCCAACGGTTGTTCACTAAAATTGATTGATTGCACCATGTGCTACTACAACCCCTTACTCACTGTTTAGTGGATTGCCCTTTTAAATGTCCGCAATTGAATATTTTATTAAAATGAAGGACAGAAAATTTGCCGCACAAAATTCCCTAGCTAGATCCAATGAAAATAAACACTTTTATTATATAAAATGAATGAAATGAGAATGAATAAAACGAATTATGTTTATTGAAAGGGAAATATTTGGACAAAAAGTTTATCGTTTACTTAAATTTAGATGTTTGGTCAGTTTGTTTAGCTTAAAAGAGAGGAGATTTAGCATTGACAGATTTCTTCTTTTCAATATTATGTATTTCAGTGTTTTCTACATACATCCAAGAGAAAGGGGAAATGCAAACAGGAAGATGGAAAAGCTGCAATATTTCTCGCTTATTTGTTGCCGTCATTCAACAAGAGAGCATATGCACCCTCTCACAATATCTCTCATTTCTCAACAAATGCGTTGTGTGCTGGTGCTTGCCGCTGTCCTCAATTCTCTCACTCCTCATTCCTTTTTCCTATTCTATTTTCACAATGTCTGTGTGAGGATATGTGGGTAGGCTATCTTACTACATTCGTGCTATACATATTCTCATTTCCCAATAGAGAGACAGAGAGAGAATCATAATATTTTTCACCACCCACATCATAAATCACACGATAAATTTATTTATTCCTATTAATAATAATAAAAAGAGAAAAAAGTTTGATTAAAAAACAATTTGATTAAATGTTTTAAAGCAAATCAAAATCACTTCACAAACTGTTCTCTTATTTAATTTAAATGAAATTGATTGAAAATGGATTTAGTACACTTGAAACGATTTTTTAGTGTTGTTCGTTCGAATTTATTGAATGAATTAAGCGTTTGATATTGTTTTTTAGTATTATTAGATAAAGTAATAATAGAATGAATGAAAATGAATGTATGAATGAATCGGTTTGGTGATTCATTTCAACTTAACGATCCTAGGATTTGTGGTTTGTGTTAAATCTCTATGTGTCTCTCTTTGCCTGTCTGCTTATTGATCGAATTCATTAAAAATTGTAATTAATGCTATGTAATTAAAGTTAATCTGATAGAAGGTAAGGTAATTTCCCAATAATGAATTCATTAAATGTCTAAGCTGCTTAATAATTTACAATATAGAAACTGTCCCAAAAGTCATAGATTATTAAAATTCTCCAAAGCAATAAATTTAAAATTTAAATTATGTTGTTGTATTTATTATAAGTAAGTACGTGTATGTTTGTATATAAAAAGTATTTCTTTATTTCAAATCATAACCACGAAACAATGAATCCACTTAAATTATTTGCGAAATGATAAAAGTTACTGTTTAAAAACAAACAACAATATATTTTATTGCGTATTTTCATAAATATATATGAACTTTCTTATTACTTGCACATTTCATATCTAGAAATTGACACTGTAATTACAGCAAGGGTTGTAAATTTTATTAAAGCTTCGTTTCGTCTTCTATAATGCGTTTCATTACAGTTCCGTTAAAGAAATTGAGAGAATATTTTATAACATCTATATAAAATTTATGTCTGTTGTATATGTATGCAGTAAAAAAAAAGGAGACAAGAAAAATAATTTATCAGATTTTTTATCTCATCATATTAAAAAAGTTGTTAGAAATCTAGTTGAGTTGAGAGTTGAGTTTTTAAAAGTCATTAACTATTAGTAGCAACGCAAATAAAAAACTAATTTTCCTAAAACAATATGCTCAAAAAATAAAACTTTTATGCATTAAATTATTATTAGAGTATACATATTAAAATATTTTTTTTTTAATAAAATAATGTTAAATTAAAATTCAATCTTTTAATGTGAAGTGAAGTGAAGTGAATATTCTAAGAAATTTAATTTCAATTGAACAGACAAACTAAATAATTAACTTCCTTTAGAGAATGATAATTGTTACTAAAAATAATCGTACATCAGATGGTTCATTTAGAATATATTTTAAGCGCGCATTTTTATTAAAGAAAATATAGCCAACCTCATTTATCTCATATACTATTTTGAGATTTCCAAAATTGTAACATCGAAAAGGATGAAAAAGTAATTTAACTCACACCAACACACACACACAAGTCTCTTTATTTTGATAATATTTATATAAAATAAATTATACAAAACCATATTGTTTGTTTAACGTAGAATATTATTTTAACAAAATTATTATAATAATTCGCAAATGAAAGTTATGTTTTAATTAATAGGTTATATAATTCAAACACAATAATTTAATATTCCATTAGCAAATGCAAAAATGTATAGATAGTCTTTATTCAAATATCACGTTAATTAGCAAATTGCGTATGTCATTCTTGAAAAAAGCTCTTTTATAAATGAAATTTATATGTTGCAATGCATAGTAAGTAATGAAAGAATGTTTAAGAAAATTTAAATGAAAAATGCAACAACCATTAAACTTCATATTATTTTCTTATACGAATTTAATAAGATTATGAAAATACCAACCGGAAAAAATGATTATTAACTGATTCTAATCTAAAATTAGTAAGAGAAGAAAAAAAAAACAATAAATTTCCAGCATAATACTTTTATCGTTCTTAACTTTTTATTATGTATTAGTAAAGTTAAATTGAGTATAAAAATGTTTTCTCTTAACTCTTCTTTTCTTCTTTTTTTTAGTTACGTATAGAAGAAGAAAGAGGAAAAATTAATGGGTGCCTCTACGTTTGCTTTTCCGAATGCGCTTTAAATATTGACTCACGATCAACTTTTATCATTGAATGTTTTAGTTTAAAAGTAAGTTGAAAGTAAGTGCCTATTTCCACTCTTTTCTCTTAATAAATCTATTAATCCCTTAAATAGCTTGATTTTTTTATTTAAAATTTTTGTTCAGTGCAGAAATATCAATAGAGAATTTAATCAATTTAATTTATATGTTTGGTTTTCAATTTTCTGCATTTTTATAAAATTAGATGTATGTAATTAGTAATTAGTTTGTTTTTATATGTTTGTAATCATAAATAAAATGTTTTACAGCTATGAAAGAAAAAAATTGCAACAGTTTTTGCTTCGGTCAATAAAATAAATGATTTTCCTTCGACAAGAATAGAAATGAAAAATAATTGAAACAAAACATTGAAAACATTCTAAAATGTCTACAGTCTTTCTATGTATAAGAAGATTTTTCTTCATTTTTCTATGCACACATAAATCAATCAATCAATGAAATTCAATCTTTCTTCTTACTTATATGTTTTTGAAGTCACATATAAGATTAAGAGGATTTAAGTCCTTTAATCAAACTAATTTTCTCTAAATAATGAAAAACAAAGTAACCAACATGAAAAACTTTTTCCAAGATGAAAATTGAATTACTTTTGCAGTTTATCAACTTTTTTGTTAAAAAATAAAACAACACAAAAGCAAGAAAGACCTGTTAATGACTATTGATAAACTTTTCACCACCAACAATAAAAGTTTCAAAATAAGAAAATAAAAAATTTAGAGGAAAAAAAAAACATTTTTCATCAGCTACCCAAATGAAAGCTTAATTTCAGCAAACGTGCAAAGGAAATTATTATAAAGTTTGTAGATAATTGTTAAACAAGCATTATTATTAAATTTTTAATTTAATTTAATTTAATATTAATTAAAATATAAGTGAAAAATGTTCAGTTCATTACCACGTGCTTTCTCAAATGAAAACTTCAATGCCCTCACTCGTTTTTTCTTTAATTAAAAAATATAGAGAGAAAATATGGCTAGCAATTTTCGAATTTTTTTTTTGTTTCATGTTAGATCCGTAATAATTCCTTTATATTAATTAATGGGAAAAAAATTGAAAAACGAACGAAGAGTATGATTAAAGTAGATTCGTTTCCTTTATACTTTTTCTATCGATACTAAAATTAATAACTTACTTGCTTTGTTAATTGAAAGTGTCAAAAACAACTTTTAATGCTAGTTAAAATTCATAATTCTAGTTCCTCAAAAAATAAATTTCTCATCAAAATATATGAAAAAACATCACAGATCAAGTATCATCTTATAAATTAGAAAAGCGTTTTCACTTTTTCCTTCTCTCTTTTTGCGTACGTATTTTATATTGCGTAACTTATTAGATTGATATAAATTTATTGTATATTTTAGATATATATGTATATATATTTTGTGTAGTTGTGTAAATACGTAAGGGTGCTGCGTTACTACCACCCTCAACAAAGTTTCGGATTCGACTGACGACACGACTGCTTTGCCGGCACAGACAGAGATTGGAAAACTCACGGCGCACGAACAAACACACTTTTTGTGAAACTCTTCTTCTTTTTCACATAATAATAATAATCATCATCATAATAATAATAATAATAATATTAAGGTTCGAACGATAAATTTTCGTTCGTTCGGCAAATATAATCAAAAGGTAGAAAAATGTGATAATTATTTATTCATTATGCAATTCGTTCAATTTGGTTAAAAGCAATTGTGCAATTACATTTTGCACAATTACGATAATGAAAAAAAAATACAACAACAAATGTTTTGTACTATGTAGTAGCGTTTAATTTTATCATCATGCATGTTATAGCTTTGCTTATATCCCCTATTTACACGCACACATTCAAACAAATAGAGTAGCTAGTTATTTAATCCATTTGATCGTCTTTGACTAATCAACAAAATGTCAATTTTTCAATTCGATTTGTTGATAATAATCGTATGGTTGAAAGTGAATTTAATTAAAATGTATTACAACATTCCTCATTTTTATGACAATCGAAGATTGTCTTGTAAGATATTTCATTAAATTGTTATTAATTTTTTTTAACACTTAAACAAAACTCCCATACATTTCACTATACCTATATTCTCATGATATAATCTTAATGGAAATTTAATTAGAACATGTTCTATACATCATTCATATAAAAAAGCAATTTTTAGAAAAAGGAAAGCTTCATTTTAACAATCTATATATTGAACGTAGGTTATAGAAAGCTTAAAAAAGCTTCTCATATCAGACAGAAATTTTAGTCAATACATCCCTAATTTTCACATAAAATCCCCCATAAATACCATCCAAAGTTGATAGCCTTTATCACCACCGCCTACCAAGAATCCCAAGTAATATGATACCATATAACATTACACTCTGACTAACTAAACTGGAGAGTTTACAACCAAAATGCCCTCAATTAATTAACGAGATTTTCATTTAAAATCCATAAACACGCAAGCTATCATACAAACTGCATCATAAAATTCATAGATAATCTCGAACAATAACCAATTTTGTGTGATGAATTTATGCGCTATTAATTAATTAATTAATTAATTAATGACTTGGTGGCACAATTGATCGAAATGGATTGTTGCAAAAATCGAACACACAATTGCAAGTTTTTAGTATTCCATTAACCTTCAACGCCGTTGATTTAATGTTTTTTAAACCATGACAAATTCGACAGGAAATGTCCCATAAAAATTTTAAAGTGTTCTCATTTAGCAGCAACTTAGAAGAAACAGAAAATGCGAAATGACAAATGACTGCGTCTTTTATTTAGCAAAAACAGAAAAACATTGTTTTTTCATTCATTCTATGTGTGTGCAGCTTGGATGTAAAATTTTAATTATATTTAAATTGTTGGAAAAACGCATTTGTTTAGCCTGCTTTTCATAATGAGAAAATGCATTTTTATAGCACGTAAATCCCTTGAGATGTAATTAAAAGGTTAATTGAATGAAATAATTAGATCATTCCCATTCACTGTTGAAATGAAATGAATATTTATTTAAATGTCGAAATATCGTTCAACATTTTCTCAATCCTCTCTAATTACACATTTTTGTTAATTTATTAATAAGCTTCTTCAAGTATATTTTGTTTTTAAGGTTAAAAGTTAAGACGAGAGAAAAGGTATGTATGAGCAGCGAAGAATGCTTTTATGTATAAATGGATATTTTTGTTGTAAAATGCTTAGACATTGATAAGGGTTGAAAAAAGTTTTTTTGGTTATCAAACAGATTTTAGGTTGAGTGCTTCGTAGAAATGGATGAACTTGTAATCTATTTTTCCTTCTCCTTTCACTTCCTCTTTTTAGTAACGTACTTTATGTACGTGTTTAGTTATAAATTTGTCTAAATGTGTACAATAATTTAACATAAAAAAAACAGGCACGTAAACAAAGAGGAAGAAATGCCAGGACAATCTTACTTAAACTTACAACAAAACACGATAATATAATAACCCTGTTTGTTATGATTATCATTTAACTAGAAAATGGTTCTAATGTGAATGCACTTACTGATAAGTTCGCGTCTTAAAAAACTATTTTCTTTGATAAATAAATGTAATCTTGAATGTGACTCACCTGAAACAAAAAGAAAAATATTTGCATTAAAAATTTGCTGTAAGTAATGTAATTTGATCAAGTTGCAATGGAACAGAAGAGAGAGAAAAGAAACACCAAACATGGCGAGTAAGTAAATTAAAATAATAAAAGTGGAATCTGGAGTTTTCGTTTCATCTATAATAAAATATACAAGTGAATGCGGCGCGGTGGCGGCGTATTTGTTCAGAGTTTTGTGGGCGCGCGCGCTAATGAAAAGTTTAATTTAGGAGCTGAAAGTAGAGATGCTCTATAGGTGTAGTTAGGTAATAGAAGGAATAGGTAGCCCCCATTCTGGCTTTACCAAATCCATTAAATTTAATATCATCACCATTATAACCTCATATTATCACTTGAAACTTATATTAGGTAATAAATTGCTCTTCAATCGATAAACGCCTCTTTACACTTTCAAATAAAAAAAA